>JAPDSC010001051.1:0-52457 GCA_026290005.1 Latrodectus geometricus
CAATTTGGACGTCCAATTAAGTGTGGTTGCAGTCAAAAGACTAATTCTCATGACAAAACTCTTGATGCTACAGTGCAATCCGTTTTTTTGTGGACAACAATTTACCTTTTCAGTAAATGTGATGAGAGTAGTGCAAGTGCTTCGGTTAGAACAGAAACCTATATTGTACTTAATTAGACGCATAGAAGCTTGTATCTCCGTGAGAATGGTATCAACTACTTATTTGAACATTCAATGTGCAGTTGTGTCCTTTTTGATGAGTTCCATAGACTTGAAGTTTTAATCTTTTTGTTCTCTACATGAAAATTATATTCAGTTTCAAGAAAAGCAATCCTTTTCTTCAATGTGTCTGAATTTAATATTTTAGTGTAACAAATTTAATTATTTTCAGTAATGAATCATCCATTTAAATGCAGAAATTAATTAAGATTTTCTTATTTTTAGATAAAACAAACAATCGACCCAGAACTTTTGAAAGAAAAAGTTGAAAAGATATTTGGACAAGGATCTGAGGTACATTTATTGCTTATAAGTGTTTTTCTATATTTTAATCATAATCGAAAGTAAATTTTAAACTAAGGAATTCATTGGTACAATTTTACAAGTTAGATTTCTTCGTTATGATAACTCAATAAAATAATAACCGTAAGTAAACTTTTCTTTTCAATGAACTGATACCGTCTAATTCCATTTTTATAGTAAGTTTATCTTCCAACTTACATGTTACATAAAAATTAGAATGTGTCTGTTAGGTTAAATGAAAACATTTAAATTTTTTTTACCCGATAAAATTAAATAATCATGCTTTAAAGATTATCTGCATGATTTTTATGTTTGGCAACAATTACTATCAAATTAGCGAATTTACTCATCACATGATGAGCCGCCTATTCTGCCTGGCCTGCGTGCCTGACAGTGGATAGGGAGGTCTGGGTTCGAATCCCGGGGCATGGATGTACTCATTCTCTTTCTCTCTCCAGTCTTTGTCCTTTCCTTGTGTGAATGGTTGCCTCCTCTATAAACGAGTTCCTATGACATGTGTGTTTATTTAT
Organism: Latrodectus geometricus; assembly: GCA_026290005.1. Taxonomy (NCBI): domain Eukaryota; kingdom Metazoa; phylum Arthropoda; class Arachnida; order Araneae; family Theridiidae; genus Latrodectus; species Latrodectus geometricus. The sequence continues at coordinate 1,053 of JAPDSC010001051.1, forward strand.
ATAAAAAATCATCTCCAGTTATCCTCTTCAATTTGAACTACAAGTATATTAGCATAGAGCTCCAAAAATGTCCGTCATAACTCAACTCATACTTGATGGTTAGGTTCCTTGTAACATAGTAAATCGAAATTTTATTGTAAAAACAAAGAAAGACTCTCGTTCATACGTGTAAAATAAAATAATCCAAAATGTAAATATATGAATCTTTAAATTAAAAAAAAAAATTAAATATTTACGTAAATATATATTATCAATTCTTATACATTTTCTTTAATTAAAATTTTAATTGTTATTGAATCTTTGGAATAATTTTTATATTTTTAAAGCCTTTTTCTCTTTTTTTATATACATAATTAAGGAACTTAAAAAATAATTTCATAAAGATGAAGAAAAACAGAATAAAAATGTTTTTTCAATATTCATGAAAATGTTTCACATATTAGATGTACAGAATGCAATAAATTGTTTTTAAAATATGCTTTAATTATAAAAAATGTTAAGAGTTTTAGTTTATATTTCATTTATTTCTACAAACTCATGAAATTCCTGACTTGTTTAATTTGAGGTGTAATAGATATTAAACGTATGTTATGTATCAAAATAAAAATTGGCAAGTAAAAGAAAAATGTACCATCGAACTGAGTTTATTCATTTTGAGATAAACACTCAAGCAAAATATTCAGTTAAAAGTTATAAGAGAAAATAAAATTCTCTTGGAATTTATGCCAAACAATTAATTTTTAACAAACAATTAATTTATGCCAAACAAAAAAATTATCAGTAGGTCATTCTGGATCAATTATAATCAAACTAAGGAAATTTATATTAAAAGAAAATGTTTTTAGTGTTTTTGAATCATTTAAAAATTATATACTTAATAAATATTTTGTAAAATTATTATGTAGTATCGTTTCTCCGAAATTGCTCTACAAGGTATTGGGTAAGTATACCATGAAATACATTGTTACAACAAAATAAGAAAATTAGAACGCATTGTTAAAATTTTTTACGAGTTGAAAAAAATCATGAAAAATTTTTTTATGAAAGAAACGAATTTTCATTTTGTAAAAAATTCTCCGTGATTTTTTCTGACGTTTTTCAAATAAAAAAAAGAAATTTAATTTGACAATTTTTAAATTTTATAAAACTTAAGAATTTTAAAAGTTAGTTTTTTCCTCCGCTAAAGATGACATCATATCTGTGAAACTCTATATTTTGTAACGAATTTAATCATAACCGCAATCGCTTGCTGTGATGTTATTTTTTAATAATAATTTTAGAATTTGCTCTAAAAGAAGAGAAAAAAAGAAATAATGTTATTGTATTTTTTGTTACATCATGAGAGAGAGGGAATAATTTTGTTACTATTATTGTATGATTACTTAATATTTGTTACTACTATTATCATTGTCTAATTAAAATGTTTACTCCTGTTAGAGTCTAAGGTGAATAATTTCTCAACTTTAATTCCTTTTTAATGAATTAATTTGAATTTACAATCTTCTGTTCGAGAGTCAGAACTCGAGAAATTAAGTTAAATAAATCATTATTAATCTCTCAAGACTCGAGAAACAAGAAAATTTTTTAATTATAATAAATAAAAACTGATTATAGAGAATAGCAACAATGAAATGCAATATCTATATCCAAAATAATTTTTAAAAACGTTAAGAAAATAGACGATGGCCATAGCGAATAAATATTTTACGAATGATTTATTTTTCAAAAACATTTATGTTTTTAAATAATATTTAGTTTTTAAAAAAAATAAATATTTGTTCATATAAACAAATATCTGATTACAAAATAATTGATATGCTATTTGACCTTTTGAAATAAAATTTGCTTCATTTCAAAATATTTTAAAGTTATTTTTTTAAATTTAACAATAGTATTTAAAAATTTATAATTTAATAATAGTATTTATAAAAATTTATAATTTAATAGTAGTATTTAACAAATTCTCTAGGATAGTTTTATTTTGGAGTAAAATATTATGTTCAGAATAAAAAATTAAATGCTTTATACTGTTTTATTAATTTTGTTTTGCAAGTAGCTTATTGTCTTTTATTATGACTTACTTTTAAGGATATTTCAACGGAATTAAAAAATTCTTCCCCATTTAATTTTTTTATTTATAAGCAAAATAAAAGCTTGAGAAATAATTTTATATGTTTCTTAAGGAATTCTCAATTTTTCGATAAGATTATTTAAATTTTAGCTGCTGAAATAGCATAATAAATTTTTAAACTTGTTTAAAAATTTATTACTGCAATGATTGCAACAAAAGAAAATGTGGTTATACTGAGGATTTTACTAAATTGTATAATCAGTACTAAATATTCGATATACAAAAATACTGCTTAGTATTCCTGTATCAATCTTTAATTTTAGAATTAGGAAAATCATGATCATAAAATAAAGGTGTCGATTTATACGGCAGTAGCAATGTGCTACAAGATGAATCGACTTGAAGCGCCTCTAGTTTGTAAAATTTGAAAGTTAACTGTCCTATTTCAATACTAAATGAGCAGTTTTACACTTTATGCACATAAATAAGAAAATGAACATACACAATATGTATTGGTTTACTCCAAATTTGAATACTGTATCATTATAGAACTTGGAGAAAGAGGTGCGCCTGTCATCACTATACATATCTTACACATTTACTAATGTTTCTTTTTTTTTCATTGTATAACAAATGCTCTAATGACCACCATTTATTTGACCATTAGGGTATTAGATTTTACTTCCTTTTTCATACATAAAAATGATTTATTTTTACTTCAGCTATTGAAGCAATTCATCGATTTGATCAAAGAGAAAGGGAGGAACAAGATGATGATTCTCATCGATGCACTCTTAGATGAAGACGATGATGAAAGTGAGGTGCAGTACGGAATCAGCGACTATTGGGAGAAGGTGAAGAACTACTTCAAGGACATGAAGATAGACCTCCAGGAGAAATACATGAAGTTTGGAGAATGGGTAAAGGAAACACTTGACAAAGGCATGGAACACTCCAAAGACAAATTAGAGAACATTAAGGCTATCGCTAGAGAGGTAGGTACAAAAACAAAAAGAACGTCTAATTCATTCTACGATTCCTCATCATCATAGGTACCAGGCCCTTGTAAGTTCTAGACTTCCTTTAGGGCATTTCATTATCTAGTTTCTAACTAGAAATTTGTAATTACCTCAAGTCTTCTTTAAGTTGATTTCTTTCTCTAACACTTTAACTTCCTCTAAGTCTACACATGACAGAAATTTTCTTAAGTAGTCTTGTAATTGTTTGACTTATCTCCATTCTCTCAATATGTTCCTTCTAAGATTACATTATAAAAGTGAGAATGCTAAACTCAAATATGCATGATATTTAAAAAAAGACGGGAAACGTTTATGAAATTGTCGCATACATTGATACGAGCTATTTATATATTAGAAATGGCTTGTATTGGTGTATACCATTTAGGTGAAACTTTTATTAATTTAAATGCGCTAATAAATTATCAACTCTTTGCACATATTGAAAAGAAAATTTGGTGTGATCTATTAAAAAAGAAAATTAATATCTTATATGAAAGTATAACTTGTGGAACATTATTTTTTGTCGATTATTGGTCATCTCTTGCACAAAAGGCTAAATATACCGAGATCTACATTTAAAGTGAATTCCGAATACTATAAACATGCATGCTCAAGGTAAGATCCAAGCCCACGAACTATTGAATCGGAGAATAGAACGATAACCATCTAGCTGCCAACTCATCTAAATCTGTGGAAAAAGAGGAATTCATAATCAAGTCTGCATCATTATAAATACAGGGACCAATGCTGGTCTTCTAAAGTTATTCTAATATGTAGCATATTAGATAATTATGCACTGTAGTAATGCTAAAATAGCAGGCATAGATTTCATCACTGGTATTATTGTGTATGCATCCATTATCAATTTCTTTTTGTGTACACAGTTGCTATATGACTCTTCTAAGTACAAAACTGTAATCGCAAGAGTTTCGGCTGCAGTTTGGAGGAATTCGCGATATTCCAATAATATTCCAGAGTTTGCCAGTCCCGGGTTTCTAAAATTCATTTTTCATCTTCGTTAATAGTTACTCATTTGAACAAACATAACAAATTATTTACACAAATCATCTTTTATGTACCAATTATATAATTTTTTTTCTCGTATCCAAGACTTTACTACGAACACTATATAGTACATTCAGTTTTCATTTTAGACCATATATTCTTATACGGAAACAGGGCCGGCGCTAGCAGCTTCGCCGCCCCGGGCAACGAGGTAAAATGCCGCCCCTTTATAACAAAAATTAAAAGAGATAACCTAAACCCTTTCCACAATTAATGGTAAAATAAAACGAGTAAAAAAATTGCAATCATCAGCAATGTTGAAGTTTTGATTAGCAAAAAAATACTAATTTATTTATTTATGTTTTTGGCACTAAATTAAAATTACTGTTGCGCAGAAAAAAAGGAAAGAGTCATTTCTGGTGCATAATTATAAAATACAGAACAGATATTTAAAAAAAGTAAAACAAATTATAAAACCACTAAATATTAAAACTGTATTACATATTAAAAATGCATTTAATCCGAGAGTTGAAATTAAAAGTGTTTTTTTCTCACTTTTAATTCTGAAAATTGTTTTATAATTTCTTTAACATTAATTTTTTCAGCCAGGTCATGTTCGACGGCTATTGCTATTAAGCCGTTTAGTCGATCCTCGGTAGTTGTGGAGCGTAAAAAATTTTTAATTAATTTTAATTTGGAGAAACTCCTTTCTACACTTGCCACATTTATTAAGAGAGTCAGCAATATTCTTAAAACTATACCAAGATTTGGAGAAAAATCCAGGTTCGATATGAATTTTAAAATCTCAACTGGACTTCCTTTTTTGTTTGGCAAAGCCAAAACAGCTACTCGTCTGCCAAGTCAAGCGCGTTTATATCAGATGAATCCCCATCAGACAACACTGTTTCTAAATCTTTACAATACTTTATATGTCGTTTTGAGGAATATCTTTTAAATCAGAAATATTGTATAAAAATTAGAAATAGTTGCTGTGGGTACTGATCAAATCAAACCTGGATTCGAGTGCATTGATAGTTTTATCTAATGTAAAAAAATAAAATTCTGCCTTATATTTCCAAGCAGGATCTTTTATTGGATCATCTTTTGCCTCATAGTCGAAATTAACATTCCTTCTTCGAACTCTATGACGTGGCTGGGTGAGCTCAAAATTAGCTGGTATGTCAATTTCGTCTGCGAGTTCTCGAGCATCGCAAAGCATTTCATTAAAGGCTCTGTCCGATCTAAGATCCTTGAAAAAATCTTTACAATTTTTCAATAGCTCCATAGCAGATGGTAAATCATAGTCTTTTGTCTGCAAGAGCTTATTTATAGGATTGATACAATTTAAGATTTTGTACCAAATTACAATGCAGCATAAAAATTTAAATTGTTTAACACAACTTAATAGTCCAGAAGCCTCAACTCTTACAGAGTTGTCAACCTCCGAGTTATTACAAACAGCAAGTAAAGCATCGTCTATCCCTCCTAATTGATACCTTAGTGGTTTTAATGCATCTATTCGGCTTTCCCAACGAATATCACTTAGTGGTTTCTAAGTAAGTCCGGAAACATATTTTAATAATATTGTCCAACGGAAAGTTGATGAGGAAAAAAACAGATATATTTTTTGGACTATATTAAAAAAATTGGCGACTTCGAAGGATGGTTTTGCCACGTCATTAACTACCAAGTTTTATGAGTGGCTGCTACATGGAAGGTAAAATGCTCTTGGATTTAATGCATTTATTCTAGATTGTACTCCCGATTTACTGCCTCTCATGTTGGCCCCATTATCGTAAGCCGGTTCCCTCATATCCTGCAAATTCAATCCCAATGCTTCAAGTCTTTTAAGTATTAGATCTGAAAGTTCATATCCAGTCGATCTTTCAACTGGAAGAAAGCCTAAAAAGCTTTCATTAATTTTAATGGAAACCTCCTTGGGATTGGACTTGTCAATGGATACATACCTTACTAAAACTGTCATTTGCTCGATCTTGCTGATATCAGGAGTGCAATCTAGAATTATTGAATAATATTTAGCTTTTTTAATATCAGTAATAATATGAGATGTTATATTTTCAGCTAAAAGAATAATCAATTCAATTAGATTTTCTTTTCCGAGATAGTGCACTTTAACTTCTTTTCTAAGCACTCTTCGGATATGCTCTTCCATTACTGGATCAAACTAAGCAAGTAATTGAATAATTTGTAAAAAATTGCCGTTCCGAAATCGTAAAGTTTGTCACTTGTACCTCGGAGGGCTAAACAATTTTGAGCAAGCATTTTTATTGTTGAAACAATTCGTAGAAGCACCTCGCCGCAATAATTTATTTCTGCAGTAATAAATCTTAGTGAATGACTGTCAATCGTTTTAGAGTACTGTATTCTTTGACTTAATTCAATCCAAGACTTTTGACTTTCGATATGTTTTTTAGAGGTTTCATGTTGATTTAAAGTCTTAGCGAGGTGCTTCCAATCTTTAAAACCTCCAATAGAAAGGGAACTTAAAGTAAAACAAAAAGAAACAAATGTTTGCTGTATGTTTAAAAAACACCCTGTATATATACAGGGTGTTTGGGGTTTGATTTCAAATATCTTAATGCATAAAAATATGATTCATTTTATACAAAAAAGTTTAGTATATCATGGGTCAAAACTCAATTATTTTAGAAAGAGAAAATGTTTAAAAGTTTGAGAAATTTAATTTTAGGGCCAATTTGCCGCCCTCTAAGGTTGCCCCCCCGGGCAGGGGCCCGGCTTGCCCACCCTTAGCGCCGGCCCTGTACGGAAATTATTGGTATTAGTGTAGAGTTTATTATCTTATGAAGTTTCTTCCCCAATATTCTTAAAACAACTTATAGATGAAAATTTCCTTATCTACTTAATTAGTAACTAATGATAAAATTTATTAACAATATAGTATATTATTTTAACAAAGACATCCGAAAATCGTTATCAATATTACAGAAACTACAAAATGGAAAGAAGTAAAAATAGGATTCTTATGTTACTAAAGTGTTAAAATACATAATGTACAACAAATCTTATTTCAAGACACCCATGTTAATAAAGTTAATATGCTATACACAATAATGATACCATATTAAATTAAGTTCCTAAATAACTTATTATTTATTTAGAATAGATATCATTGCTTACTTTGAATAGATTTATTAGATTTGTAATTAGAAGCGAACAATAAATTAGATAATATGAAAGTAATTTAATTATAAAAAGTAAATGATATTCCTTAATATCTCATAACCTTCATTTCTCATAACACACAATCATTATAGAGTCGTAGCAATACAAGTAATACGTACGTGTAGTCCATATAGTCGCAGAATTCTAAATCAAGCTCGACTGATGACTTCCATTTCAACTGATTGGCTAGAAAAACAATCTTAATAAACCATTTCAACAGCTAGTAGTATTGCAGAATTATGAACAAATATTTTAGCAATAGTAGTTTCATGTGCAACGTCCAGTACTAGATTCACGATGCAATCAACAAGTTTAATTACATTTCGCTCTTACTAGTTTTGGTGTTAATCAGTAGAGATTCGTATTTTTAATTCGAATGGATTCTATATTGTTAAACTAACCAAATATAAGAAGCCTTTTGCAATTTCAATTATAGCTATGAACAAAACAAGTTTGCTTCAAGAAAAGTTTGTACGCAGGAATTTTTTTGATAATTGTATTGATTTTTATACCATTCAAAATAGCACTGTTACTGCTCAGATTTTCCAACATTCGCGATTCAAAGATGTAGCAATCTTACATAAATTATCTGTAGTGTAAGAATTTTTGTTCTTAAAAATTCATAATGATCCTTTACAGTAGTTAATTTCCTTGAAATACATTTGTCAAATAATTAACTAATATGTGTGAGATCACCCTGTTTTTCTCGTCATAACTGAATCAATGCTTTCTTCAGGAAGATATGATTTATTATTGTAAGGAGTTTCTTAGGTCATTGCAATATATTGATGCAGCTATGAAATTTATCGATTAGTAATTTAATAGACACTGTCATCTTAATGATGGAAATTGTCTTCTTGTCATTTTAAGCGGGTTACTTTTCATATTAAAACTTCTCAAGCATTATTTTCAAGTAAATTGTTTTTTTATTTTTGATATTTAAAAAAATTTTTTTGTATGTGAGTAAGGTTTTTGATTGCCAGATTTCGCAATCATAAATAAAAGCCCAGCTTTTCTTTATTTTGAGAAATAGCTTATTCTGATTATTAGGTTGATATTTATCACAAAAGATATTGGGGAATGGAACTTTTTATGAGATAGTTTATTTATAGATTATTTATATAGTCTGTGTTTCGTCTAAACACAGAAGAAACTTATACTTTAACTTAAAGAAATTATGTCGCAAAATGTGATTGTATTTTTGACTAACGGTTAATTTTTACTCTCGTCTAATTCGTGAGGAACTTACAGTCAACTAGAGGGGATTTAAAAGGACTATCTGAATTACTATTAAGTATCAACATTAAAACCTTAGTATTGAACACATGAACTGTTGAATTGAAAGGGACTTTATTTTCCATTCTGTTACCAGATTAAAGAGCAAATCATTTGTAAATTTTTTTTTGTAACAAATGAAATGCTAAATGAATTTGTATGGAAAAATATTAACTGCTTTTAAATGTTCTTAAATTTCTGTTTATGCTTATTATCTTATGTTTATGCTGCTTTTAAACCTTTTAATTTTACACAACAGTGACAAGGATTAATCGAGGAATATCTTTCCGTAAATAAATTTTCTAATAATTATTTTCAACTTATTTGTTAAATAAATTTATAAAAGCGCTAATTATTGTGAAAATGTAAATGATGTTAAAAAAATTGCATTTCTTATTCTTACAGTTCGCCAAGCATGCCAAAGGCATTAGCAAAGAAGTTGCAGCAGAAGCTGGTGAATTCTTCAAAAACTACAAAGAAGAGCTGGGTAACATATGGGATGAAATAAAAGAGAAAATCCAAAAAATCAAGAATAAAAAGGATTAATATATTTGTCATTAGAGAATGGAATAAAGAATATTTATAAGCTTCTTTATTTTTTTTATGATAATTTACATCCTAATATATCACTGTATAAAAAATTGTTTTCAAATATGTTTACATTTGATAAATGGGGTCTAAATGATGTTTAAAATTATTTCCACAGGTTTGCCATTTCATCCTAAATCCATAAGACTTTAATCCTAAATAAAAATGTGGTACAGCTTATTTTCACGATATGATGTGAAATATCGTTAAGATAGATTTTCTTCTGCAAAAAATTAACCTTCATAATTCGGAAGAAGGGTATTAACAGAAAAAAAACTAGATTTTTTTCTCTCATCGCTATAGATATAATTTAACTTTGGGGCCATTACAATAACGAACCACTTCACGTGTCCCTACTACTGTATTTTTGAACATTATGGATCTTTAGCGAAGTCGGGTATAGAAATCAATTACTGAAATAAAACTTTTATCAATCATTCAACAACAGTTTGACTTCTAAATGCATCTGTTAGTAAAGTAGAAGCTAGAAATGATTTTATATTTTTAAAATCGAACAAATTTTTAAAAAATTCGAAATTCCAAAATTCAGTCGAGATTCTTTTAATTCATTATCCGCAAATAAGGGTTTTTGTACATCATTCTCTCTTCTGACTCTCTCTCTCTCTCTCTCATAAGCTTTCTTTTGATCATTATTTAGTATGATAAACTGAATTTATCAAACACATGATTCATTTAATGTTTTTAATATTTGAAACTATTGAAGAAACTGAGAATATACAACCACTATTTTCTATTCTTTTTTAAAACTATTTGAAAGTATTTATCAGCGTATTCAGCGTCAAATTTTTCTTTAGGAAACAAGGAAAATAAGAGAGCCTAGAATCAAATAAACGTAAAAGAAAATTGAAATTATTAGGATTAAAAATGTCTTCATTCCAGAACTCTCTCTTTCAACAAATTTCTTCATTCCAGAATTTTTAAACGAAGAACATAAAATTCTAGAGAATTCTTTTCCTAGAATATATAATCAATTTAATGTTTTTTCTAAAATTTAAGTAAAAAAATTCAAAATCTTAGAATCATTGAGATTTTTAAAAGTCAAGATTAAATTCCAAAAGGACATTAACTAGCTCGTCATCAAGAATGAGTGAAATTTTATAATATACGATTTAGATATTTACTTCCTTCAACTAATGAATTCAAAAACCTAGAATTTTATGAATTAAAAAATAGTTTCAAAACAAATTTCTAAATTTTAGAATTTTGAGCTAAAATAACTCAAAATTTTAAGGTATTTCTTTTCTTTTCTTTTTTTTTTGTTCTTGTTATATTTTTGAAGTCAAATACAGATTCAAAATCATTCCAGAATCTTGTGAACGTTGGAAAAGATTCCAGATTAAAAAATTAAAAGATTTTATTTTAATTCCTGATTTTGCAGGGAAAAAAAATAATTTCTAAAGTTTATTCAAAAACCTGTGTTGGATTTGATTTATTATTTGAATGATTAGGTTTAAGTTCCATATTTATTGAGTTCGATTCTGATCATAGACATGCTCGTGATGGTTCGCAATTTGTTACAAAAAAAGTTCATTCCGGTCAATTTTTCGTTATTCACAACTGGCGGAATATGAAACTGATGCTTTTTTTCTAAAAGCATGGGAAGGAAATTTCCAATTCATTTCGAAGACCATTAGATCACGATGGGCTATGGACCATATTTTTAGCATGAAATTCATATCTGCAGCTTCGAAAACTTGATCGATAGATTTACAGACCTCGATTGACGTTTCTTGGCAAAATCAGTGTGATCAGTGAATCAGTGGTGATCAGTGTGATTGAAGTTACTATTTTGTATACCTCTTGTGCGCATAGCAATGATGGATTGCTCAGCCACTTACACGAATCATAACACAGCACATTCAGTCTGTAACGCATCATCCAGTGTCTGCGCGTACCATTCAACGCCTTTTACAATACGGTGGTCTGTCCGCAAGACGTCCATTGCTTCGTTTACCCTTGACGCAGAACCACAGACGTCTCCGCCGCCATTGGTTGCGGTAAGAGGAGGGGATGATACTGACGAATCCCGCTTCTGTCTGCAACACCACAATGTTCGCATTCGAGTCTGAAGACACCGTAGAGAGAGGATGCTGACCAGCTGCGTTATGCACCGCCACTATGTTCCTGCACCGGGTATTATGGTGTTGGATATCACTCTCGCACTCCTCTAGAAAGCATTGCCAACACTTTAAACAGCCAGAGCTACATCTCCGAGGAGTTGGAGTCAGTTGTCCTTCCTTGCCTTCAGGGCTTGTCCACAGCCATATTGCAGCAGGATAACGCCCAACCTTATGTGGCACGCATGGTCCAATGTTTCTTCGTAAATCGCCACATTGAATTGTTTCCCTAGCCGGTTCGTTCTCAGTATCTTTCGCCGATAGAAAACATGTGGTCCATGGTTGCTTAAGGGTTGACCAAGATAATATCCTTAGCTGCCTCACCAGATTTGGTCAAGTGTGGAAACTGCTTAGTCTGTTGTTCCCCAAGAAAACATCCAAAGTCTCTTTGAATTAATGCTGTGGTGCGTGGCATTGGTGATTTCCAACAATGGCGGCTACTCTGGATACTGATTTCAGCAGGAACCAAACTTTACAGAAGTCTATAAATTTAATCATTTGATACTTGGTCAATATGTTATCTGCAAAATAAATTTTTTTGTGATTCCTCTTGTCTTTCTTCGTGTTGAAGTTTGGGTGGCCAGCAGTGTATATTGCATTTGTTAACTCTTGCATTCTTTAAAAATGCCATCAAAATTACATTTGCAAAATTGAAGACAATAATGTAAAAAAATACGTGAAAAATTTAATAATTTACTATACAGTTTTTTAACATTTAATATGATACATATAAGCATATATTAATATCGTGTGGACTGTATCGAAATTTTGGATTTGAAACTAGCACTGGCAATAAAGTATCAAAATTAATTCAACGCCAGAAACATATGGGAAATTTTCAGAACATTTTTATCGTATATCATAAAAGCATAATAAATTCACCGTATCAATTAACAGTTATGAGTTTTTAAGGTACAATAGTAAGCACAGCTATACTCAGCAAGCATATCAAACTTCTTCTGTTTGGTTACCGTTTGAAGTTTAAGATCCCTTTTCTCAAATGATCTTCTAAATTTGCTTGTAATAAAACAATCTATATACATGGATTCATATTAACACATACTTATTGCACATTTCTGCAATGCTCATATGATTTGGCTTGAATTAACTATTAGCAGTGACTATTTTACTCAAACGAAACTAGTTCAGCTCGTTGAGTAGATCATATTTTTATCCAATGATTTTCGTTCTTTTTTTTTGAGTATATATTTAACAATTTTAAAAAGGGCAGTTATAAATATGATTATTATACAATGAAGTAATTACGGAATAACAAGTTCTTATTAATTGTAAGTTTTAGATACAATCTAATTACATTGGTACCGCAAAATAATTAAAATGACCATTCATTATCTTTGTAGAAAAATAGATTAGTACTGATATTATTAAAAGAAATGAATACTATCTCAAATATTATATTATAAAATAAATTAAAAACTAAATAATCTATTATGTTCTAAAATCATGCAATAAACAGAAATAATATAAATTATCAAAATACATACAAGCAACAATAAAGATAAATAATACAGACATTAGTACATGATATGAATCCAAACATTTACAAAACAAAGTCAAAAATAATCTCCAAATATTATGATTTTATTTATTCATTTATGAAATCAAAAGAAAAGAAAACGAGCATGTTTTCAGGTTCCATTTAATGAAATTATCAGGGCGACGTTCTCGATGAAATAATAGTTGCCAGCTAATTACCCGAATGGGCGACAAAGACAAAACAGACATTGGCTCCATTGTTATCGCCCGCTAATAAGCTCGCCTCCCACCCCCCAAAACTTCGTTAACGCAAATCGAAGCGAGATGCCTTGTCTTTGACAGTTTGACCGGGAACGATGCTGACGCAACTAGTGGCATCTTTTGTTCTTTCGGAGAGAAAAGGCGTTTGGCGAGGATCTTTCTTCTCGCTATCAGGAAATCGAATTTCGTCGCCAATAAAAGGGGTGGTGTAAATGAGAAAGTGGCCTTTTGTTATAGGCATCTATATTTGCTCGTTAACAAACGAGAAGTTGCCAGTTTGAAAACGCGGGGGCGCTCTTTTCAACAGGGGATGTCAATCAGAGCTGGCTTTGTCTCAATGGATGGGGGAAATGAAAACAAATATTGACGATAAATGCCTGAGCTAAATGTGATAATTTATCAAATTAGATTTGGACAGATTGTATCTATTAGCTGATACAATTAACATGAGAAACAAATATCCAATAGTCAACAAAACAATTTGCAATATAGTTTAAATATCTTATAATACGAAATGGATTTTTTATATTATATTATACATATATATATATATATATAATATTAAATTAACATATCAGAATAAGTTCTTTGTTAAATATAACCAACTGACAATATTAAGTTTGCGAATACATCCTCTTTTTATCCATTCGTTGAAGTCTGTATTGTTAGCATAAAAATTCTATTAACAGTAAATTTTTAAATCCTTTTGTAAATTTTGAACAAGAACATAGTAATCTTTAATATAAAGCAGTTTCAATGCAAAACAGAGCATATAGATTTCATCTACAGATGGATGGACAATTTCAATTATTTGTTAACTGTTTTTTGTTTTTGAAATTTTGCCAGCTTAATATTGTTTTCCATCCAACTGCATATTGATTCTATATTATGCTATATAAAATCAATAGACCTAAAATAATAATAACATAGCGCGCACACACAAAACAAACAAAAGAGAGGATTATTCAAAGATAATGGAAATAATTAGAATGAATAATGTAAAAATGTATAGAAAGATTTTAAATAAGTCAGCAAAATAGTAAGGTTGTTGGGAAAAAAAAACTCTCGAGAAAATAACATCATTAAAAATAAAAAAATCTTAATAAGAAAAATAAATGTATAAATATAAGCTATTATCCGCATTACTATGTTTATTAGGAGGCACTAACAGTGGTTCTCTAAATATTAGTTTTAATCAAAAGCATTTAATCAATGTACAGTAGACTAACTTTGATGAACGTTGGGACAAGTAATAGTAAATATAAACTTTGTGAAATGGAAAAATATATATATATAAGTTTTAAACCTTAAAATTTATTTGTAATTTTTTACTATTTTCTTTTTTAAAATACGATATTATTAGAAAAATATATTTAATATGCGTGGAACAAGAAACACATGGAAAATAAAATTCATACTTAAAAACAATTATTATTTTCATTTTATTGATAGAAATACAGGAAAATATCGCATTTATTATTTCAAAATTTAAAAGTATACATATTTCCATTTTTTCATTCTTTATGTTTTTAATCATTACTTTGATACTCTTCTTTTGTTAAGGATTACTTTGATACTCTTCTTTTGTTAAAACTATACAGTTTACATACAAAAAGTCCCGAAATAAAGTTTCGGTCAGGATGGATTTCTTTGTCGAAGTTCAAGTCATTTTAATTCAAGCCGTCAGGTAAATCTTCTTGGTTATCTTCATTTACGATGGATTCGTTAATAAAATCTGCATGCTCAGAAGGATGATTCACCTACGAAATGCATTTAAAAGTAGTGTTGAATTTCAATAATAAAATTTTGCATATTTTGAATGAACAAAGAGACTACAAGTAATTAGCTGTTCAAATTTCTGTAATAATTAATGGATTGGTCTGAACGCAACAAAATTTCGTTACCTAAAGAAGTTGAACATGTAATATATTTGTTGCCACATCAAAATATTCAAATTCACTTTTATGGTTTATAATTTAGGGTTATATTTTCTTCATATGAAAAAACTTCAATTCTAATATTTTTAGTTAAATAAACTTTGTCATGTATCGTTTAAATCCACCTCATTTGTCGTTCATTCATTATTTCAACCATAATAACTGCCTTTACTGTAACAAAATATCCTTTGGAAGTAATTGATTTAGAAGTTAAAATCATACTCTACGATGTGCATACACGAAAACGTTTTTAGGCTTCTCCTCATATTAAGCTACTGGCCATTAAAATTGCTACACCAGGAAGAAATGCAGATAACAAAATGATATTTATTGGACAAATATATTATACTAAAAATAACAAGTGATTAAATTTCCAAAAAATTTGGCTGGATAGATCCTGAGAAATCAGTACCCAGAACAACCATCTCTGGCAGTAATAACAGCAGTTATACGCTTGGGCATTGAGTCAAACAGAGATTGGATTGCGTGTACAGGTACAGATGCCCATGCAGCTTCAACACGATGCCACAGTTCATCAACTGTAGTGACGAGCGTTTGGTGACGAGCCAGTCGTTCGGAAACCATTGACCAGACGTTTTCTATTGGTGAAAGATCTGGAGAACGGGCTGGCCAAGGCAACAGCAGAACATGTTCCGTATCAAGGAAGATCCGTACAATACCGGCAACATGCGGTCGGGCATTATCCTGCTGAAACGTAGGGTTTCGCAGGGCTCGAATAAAGGGTAGAGCCACGGGTCGTAACACACCAGAAAGGTAACGTGCACTGTTCAAAGCACCGTCAATGCGAACAAGAGGTGACCGAGACGTGTATCCAATGGCATCCCATACCATCACGCCAGGTGATGGGCCGGTATGACGATGACGAATGCTCGCTGCCAGTGTGCATTCACCACGATGCCGCCAAACACGGATGCGACCATCATGATGCTGTACACAGAACCTGGATTCATCTGAAAAGATGACGTCTCGCCATTCGTGCCCCCAGGTTCGTCATTGATCACACCATTGAAGGCGCTCTTGTCTATGACGCAGCGTCTAGGGAAGCCGCAGCTATGGTCTTCGAGCTGAGAGTCAATGCTGCTGCAAACGACGTCGAACTGTTCGTGCAGACACTTGTTGTCATCCAAACGATCCCGTTTCTTAACTCACGGCTCGTGACGTGGTTGCACGATCCATTACGGTCATGCGGATAATATGCCTGTCTTCTCGGCTGCTAGTGATAGGTGGCCGTTGAGATACCGCATGGCGTTCCGTATTACCGTCCTGAACCCATCGATTCCATATTCTGCTAACAGTGATTGGATCTCGACCGACGTGAGCAGCAATACTGCGATAAGATAAACCGGAATCCCGGTACGCTACAATTCAACCTTTATCAACGTCAGAAACGTGCGGTACGCATTTCTCCTTCTTACACGAGGCATCACAACAACTTTTCACCAGGCAACAACGTTCAAATGCAATTTGTGTATGAAGAACCGGCTGAACAATTTCCTCATTTAAACACAATGTAGGTGTCGCTACTGGCGCCTGCTTTGTTTGAATGCGCTAAAAAGCTAATCATTTGCATATCACAGCACCTTCTTCCTTTCGTATAAATTTTACGTCTGTAGTATGTCACCTTCTTAATGTAGCAATTTTAATGGCCAGTAGTTTATATTCTCTAGAGGACTCTGAAAGCTTCAATTTAGTTCAATTAAACTCAAAGTTGAATTATGAGCTCCAGTCACTTCCTAAATTAAAATTATTTGCTGATTCACTTTGCTTTTATCAATAGAAGGAATTCTAAATGTCAAATCAAATTTTCATAAAAAAGAAAATATAAAACTTAAAAAAGGGAAAACAATAATAAAAAAAAACTATCTTACTTAACAAAGTACAAAAAATTTCAAATAGGAAACGTTTTTATGCGTTTTAAATTCGTATAAATAAGTTAAAAACAATAACAATGAAATCAGTTTTATGTATTTACCAAAATTACTCTGCATATTAACTGAAAGGCAGCTAATATTAACTGCGGTATATATGTATATAGGTTTAGTTATTTAATTTATTATTTATTCAACAATTACATAATTTCAATTGCCTCACAGTGATGCTTCCATTACAAAGAAAATTGCAAAAAATGTGAAAATATTTACCAAAAAAACAATTTGCAGTAAGAGGTAAAAATAAAATGCACTACCTTATTTTTTAAAAAAAATACTGAAAAATAATCATTTGATAAAAGAAAAAATTTAAATTATGGTTAATGTCAGATAAGGAAACTTTTGAAATAAAAAATATTTTATAAATTATTGAAGAATTTTGTGTAAACCATGATGAAGGCATTAAAAGCTTTTTTTTCTCCTTTAAATTTCCAATTTTTAGAAGTGTTTCCTCTTGCACACAATTTTTTTTTTCAAATAAATGCTTTTTCAAGATCACGAGCCATACGAACGAAATGAAAAAATAGAATTTTTTTATATACCCTCTAACGAAAAAAATAGCAGTAAGTATTAATTAATAACTTAAAGCAAGCTCATCTTCATAAGCGTCCACGACTTGCAGTGAAAATTAAGCAACTTGTTTGATAATTTTTTTTCCTAGAACCAAAAAAAATGCTCATAGTTATGGAATAATTACTAATAACCTCTTTAAATAATTATCATAGTTACTAAGTTGATTAAAATGAAAAATGACAGATTCGATTAATTTTAAGTAATTATGAGAGCCGTAAGTATACACTTATTTAAATAATTAAGAAGTTCGTATATGTATTTGGAAGTTAAGTGGAAAAAAATAAAAAATAATTCAGAACAGAATTATGTAAAAAACTTAAATTATAATGAATGAATATCTTATTTATTCAAAATAAGAAATTGCAAGTGTTTATACAAGATAACAATCATATAAATGTATGAAAAAAAACCATAAATGGATAAAAAAATAGTTGTATGTATATATTCTGCTATATACACTTTTATTGGATTCTTCCAATTTATCAGAAGCGAATAATTAAAGTAATTTATGATGTCAGGGAAAGATAAATTTCATCATTAAATAAATCTTTTGAAAAAAGATATACTTTCATGGGCTTGTATACAAGCTCTTGAACTCCGAAATTACATTTGTTTCCTGGAAGATATGAATTGGCAGAAGAAAGCAGCTATTAAGGAACGAATCAAGAAAGTAGGCAGGTTACATTTTTTTTTCTCAGAAATCGGGATTGTTCATGAACTTTATATTAAAAGAAATTATATCTTCGGGGTGTCAATTGTGTCTTCGGCTTATTGTGTCTGAGAATTTCCATGTGAAAAATCTCAGATTAATCAGATTTGAGCTGATATATCATTGAACAAAGGAAGTTAGGTGCTAAATTTCTGCTGTTTAGCTGAAAATCTACCTGGGTATAGGCTGTGGCGATTTCCATGTTTTCTTCTCTATAATACAGAGACATGGATCATTCTCTTTGTAGAAAGTTGATATTTGGCACTGCCTAGTAGAGGGCTTACTATCTGATAGCTGTTAAGATCTCAGTATCCTGTACGGGAAAACATCGTGGTCACTATTAGATCTTTAAGGCAGCTTTAAGTTATTAAGTCATCTACTAAGCAGTGATAAATGTCAGTATTGCTGAACAATCTAATTTCATCATTCAATAGAAAGCAGACTTTTTAGCTGTGGGGTTATGCTTTCATCATCCACTCAATGGATTTTAATTTATATTTTTAATAAGCTTTAGTATTTTCTGACATATTGAGTTTCTTACATTCGAATTACTACTATATTTGTTATATTCAGCTCACACTTTTCTGATTCAAAAATATCATTCGTATATACCGAAAAGAAAGCAGTAGAATCACTGTTTTTTTAGAATTATGTTAGTTTTAAGAAAACTGTGATCACGTGATAGAATGGCACTCTTTAGAGAGGCAGACCTAAAAGTGATTTGAATGACATGAGATGGGTGCAATGTTTCTGTTTTCAGAGAGCATATAAGCCCGTATACTACTTAAAAACTTTTTCAGTTAACCCTTTTGCTGAACACAATCAATTATCTATGAAATATTCTTAATTCTATGATTTTTTTATGAAAAAACTGGAAATTAAAACAACACTGGTCTACAATTGTTCACTAACAACAATTAAATTATTGTTTTTTATAATTAATTAATTCATGTTGTTATTGAAATAACTGCAAGTAAAAAAGTCCCACCATGTCTCATATTAATGTAACACAAAATGGAAACATACAATATTTTTCAATATTTTTGGCCAAATGCTTGCGCCAAACCCTGCTGGCAACACTGTAACTCTACCTTAGTCATTTCAGCCTCCCAAAATAATAAAAATCTTTGTTAAGTGTGGTTGAGTGCTTTATATCAATTCACACCAAAAATGCAAAACTATGCCTGATAAATTTTGTTACCTTTGTGGACGTTATATAATAAAATCACAAAGCAGACATTTATCAAAAGAAGTGAAAAAAACTTATTTTCTGTATTTCGGGTGCAAAGTTGGTGACCAAGATTAAATTTGGGCTTCTCACGTGTGCTGTGTAAGTTGTAATGTGGCTCTTATTCAGTGGATGCAAGGCAATAGAACCTCTATGCCATTTGCTGTCCCTATGGTGTGGGATGGATCTTGAAATCATTTTGATGACTGCTACTTCTGTCAAACGAACACAGAAGGATATTCAAAAAAGCAAATACATAAAATTGAAAATCCTAATACACCATATGCACTCCAAGCTATTCTTCATGGCGAAGGCTTACATTACATTACCATTGAATTGGAAATATATTATCATTGAATTGGAAATATATTGACATTGAGCGATACTGAAGACACATGCGAAATAGATATAGCTGAAGACAATTTGACCATATTTTTAGGCCCGAGATTTACGGTGAACCCCATTTTATTCTTCAAAATGAACTCAATGAGGTACTGGACCTGGGCCTATTGAAACAAAAGGTGGAAATTTTCGGTTCTAGACTGTATGAGTGAAATCTGTTGGCATCTGGAACAAGAACTACATATTTTCAAAAAAGAAATGTGGTTTTCTCAGAGCTTCATAGAACGGAAGGTTCAGTTTGTGTTTGTTTTGATATTGATGGGTTAATGAAGGAATTTGATACCAAGCAAGAGCCATCAGAATGGCTCCATTTTACAGATTCTTCCAAATATGGCTTATAAGCTGTATTGCTCCAAAATGTAAAGAAGCCATCCATACCAGTTGTTCATTGAGCTTCGATAAAAAAACATGGTAACTATTCTAAATGCAATATGTATAAGTAATTCAATTGGCAATTTGTTGAGATTTAAACATAATAACCATAATAATGGGTCTTCAAGGTAGGTTTACAAAATATTGTTGCCTTTTATATTTGTGGGACAGTCGTGCAACAGAGCATCATTCAAAATAAAAATAAACAAAGGACAAACAGAATGTCTTTTTAGCCTGGAATTAGCAACATTAAGTATACTCCCCTTATTGAATCGGAAAAAGTTCTTCTTTTTCCACTTCCCATTAAATTAGGACTTATAAAAAATTTTGTTAAGGCTATGAACAAATAAAGTGAGGGATTTAAATATTTAAAAAGGATTTTTTCCAAATTCAATTTAAACTTTAAATCCCTGCTTAATTAACCTTTGTGTCCAAAAATCTACAATTAAGGAACAATTGATAAAATTCCAATTTTATTGCGTTTTTTCCCTATAGAATCCTTTGGCAATATTCTCCATATATAAGAATTTATTTAAATGGATATGGTTTACATCAGAGAGAGAGAGAGAGAGAGAGAAATTTACTTGAAAATCTTTCTATGTAAGTCATTACTTTTAAAATGGATGTTTATCGACTGTTGACTTTGTTATCAAAAGAATATTTCAATATCAAGAATTTCTTTCATATCCATTAGGTTAAACAATTTTAGACGAAAATGATATTTTCAAAACTGTATTTCTAATTTAATTTCAACTATTATAATTTTTAAAATGAGTTACAGAGTATTTTTCGTAATAGCATATAGAAATGACGAAAGAAATATATTTTGAAAATAATCATTTAAATATTTCATTTAGAGAGATAGTGAAAGATTGTGCTATAATTGGTGATATCTGAAAACATAAGGTACAATTATGAACAGTTTAATTTATGCTTATTTTTTTTCTTAGAATAATGAACTATTATTACCGAATGATAAAAAATATTTTGTAATTACTCATTACATTTTCCGTCTTTTCTATGATGTCTACTTAAACATCCTGCGGCGAAATGAGTTAATATTGCTTACAACAGACTTTATATTCATTTCATTTTTGAAAAAAAAAGGTTAAAAAAAGCTGAATAGTTAAGTTGAATTGTTTTTTAATTAAATGAGCATGTTAGCAATTTTTTGTTGAGTCGCATTCAACTAAAGACAGCAAATGATATTAATTTGAAAATTCTTTGAAACTCAGAAATAAATTTCACAGCTTTAATCTTGATTTATCTAAAATGAGGATTATAATGCTGTGAAATTTTATTATTATTTTATTACAGTTAAAACTCCTATTTTAATTAATTTCAATTTAAGTCTTAATAATTTTAAGGATTTTTAATTGATGTCAAATATTCTGTATTTCTAGTTTTAGTGTTATTATATAATATGGTAATATTTGTTAAGGACTTTTTAATAATAATACTTTTTAAAAAATTATAAAAATGTTTGAAAAAAAAAAAAGAGTTCTGGGAAACTTTTTTTTTAATATTTTTTTGAAAACAATTTCCACTAAAACAAATTAGAAATATAAATAGGATAATTAGTAATAACTATTTTCATGGGATTAAGATCTAAACATATAAATATCTACCTAAATAATTATCAGAGAAGAGTTGATTAATGCTTTCAAATATTTTGGAGGAAAATTAATGTTTGCTATCAAATTTTAAAGGAAAGGTAAAAAGAAATCGTCTGTATAAAAGAAAACGTAGATAATAGAATTGTTTTTACTTTCATTTTACTCATTAAATTAAAATGCATGCATTAAAATAAATTTAAGTAAAAAAATTCCATTTCAATAATGACTTTATGAATTTAGTTAAATAAATTTGCCTTTACTGATCCAAAAATTTAATTAATTTAAAACTGAAAGACTATTATTCCTACGGAATGAGGAAATCAAAATTTCTGATTATTCTAATGAAATGCTTTTCTTACATAAATATCTAACCTATACATTTAATAACATAAATAATAAAATAATTAATTCAGCATTAAAATTCTTAATTAAATTAAAATGGATTCATTATTTTTTATTCCCCCTTAATTTTTCTTTGAACTTAATGATTTATTTAAAAATTATGTAGTTTTCTTTAAAATTGATTAAGCATTTTCAATTGTTTAACAACTCGTTGTAAGATATTAAACGATAATTTTTTCGATAACTTAATTAGATTTAAAATGAAGTGTTTTTAGATATCAATTGAAATAGAATAATTAAAATATGTCATCAAATTACTTTTATGTAATCTATACTAATATATATAAATATTTTTTGCTATGTTCTTATCAGAGATTAAAGTAGTCATAAAATTAATAAGAAATGATTTCTTTAATTAAACTGAAATATTAGCTTTCCAAATAAGTTATTCATAATTATATTTATATATATTTCTTAGTAACTATGAAATTACTGTTGAATTAAATATGCCTATCAAATTAAGGAAATTAATATTTTGTATTCCTTCACAAATTTAGCAGATTTAATAAAATTTAACTTTTTTTGATATATTCAGTTTTACGACTTTCAGAAAAGTATTCTTTAAAGAATTACATAATACATTATTTGTAACTACAAAATACTAACAGAAATTAAAAATTGTAATTTATTAAAAATCTCTGATTTTTGTTTTTCAGTTATGAAAATTTAATTTCAAATGAAACTAATTATTAAATGACACAGCATTTTTTTAAATATTTAAGAAAATTATTTTAATTTAATATTTCATGTCATATAATACTTGTAAAATATAAAGCATGAAAATGCCATTACTTTTAAGGATTAAATATTAAAAATTCCTGAAATTTCTATTTCTAGCCTTAGAATTGATTAATTTATCTTAAATAATTAAAACATGTCTTATTTTATGAAAAAAAAAAAAAAAAAAAAAAAAAAACAAAACAGCAAAATCACAATCAAAGTAAAATATTTAGCTATCACTAATAGTATATTATTATTATAAACTATACGGCTAACAATTTAAAAAGAACATTTTATGTTAAATTTTGTTTGCCTATTTTTTACAATATTGTTACAAATTAAATGGATTTCTGTTCTGACATAACATAATATATATTGGGAGACATATTAAAAAATAATTGCTTTTCCATATATTTTGTTACATTAAAAACCACATAATAATTACCGAAGTGTTTTACCCCATACTTTGAGCAAGAACTTCAGTTAAGATTACATAACTCTTTTAATTCAAACTGATTGATGAATTTTTTGAAATAGTTTTTTTCTTCTTTTTCAGATAAGAACGCACCATTTTGAAATATTATTCCATATACTAGAAGTGGATTAATATTCGAATTATAAAACGATATTAAGGACTGATGGTTATTCGTGGATTTAGTAAATTTTTTTTTCTGATAATATAAAAAATTTGAAATTTTTTTCTGAACTTAGTTTTAGAAACCTGGATTAAATAGGATCCTGTTAATCCTATTAATCCTTGTTTCCCATTTAATCTTGTTAGGAAAGAATTAAAAAGGAAAATAATGGAATACTCAACAAAAAATTTCATATTTTTATAGACACATACATAGTAGCGAAATTAACAAAATAATTTTTTCTTAAAAAAGTTTTGTGTCTTTATGAAGGTACCCTATTAAACTTTGCTTCAGGCAAACATGCTTATAGTGTTTAGTGATTAATCCGAGATTAATGATTTATGATAGGAATTTGATAATAATTGCACATTGTGTAGCTAAACAAGAAAAGGAACAACTGCACAAAAGCATACATTGAAAGAGAAGTGAAATGCTTAAAAGAGTACATAAAAAATTATTATTTTTTGTTAGTTTTATGTTTTTTAGTGATTTTACAATTAAGACAGAATTTTTAAATAAATTTTTAATTTAATAAATAAATTTTAATAAATTAATAAATAATTTAATTAAAATTAAATAAAATGATTTAATTAATAAACTAATATATTTGTATAAATTTTTTGAGTAAATAGAAATAATAAACTTTTTGAGACAATAGAAATATGCTTAAAAATTTAGCTTCTTTTGCTGAAAAAAATATTTTTTAATATATTTATAATTTTCTTTGTTGCACTGTTTTATGCAAGTAAGCAATAATTCTAATGCTTCTAATATTGAAATATTATCTTTCGAATATGAAAGAGAAATTTTGTGAAAAAACAGGAAAATCTATCTGAAATGGATTCCATGTAAACAAAGAAAAATTATATCTAAATCTTAAATTATTTTAGTGACACTAATATTATTTTTCGTTAGTAGTTATAGTTCACTCTACCAGATGGCGACAGTAGTGCAAGTAAGTCTTACAGATTTGAGAAAGTTATGACTGACAATAGTTTAAAAAATGATAAACTAACATCAGATATTAAAGATTTGTTCCTGTTATTTAACTTGGGGTTTTTTAAATCCCCTATAAGATTATTATAAATATAAATTAAATAGAAATATCTCACAGGGATAAACTTTAAACTAATACTATGTAGTAAAATAGTATAATAAAACTATAAAATGTGTACAAATATAAAATATGGATTAATATGTCATATTTAATACATTAACAAATTATTTGTTATTTAGATAGCTTTATTGCTTTTATTGTTATAGTACGATATTTCTTTTATAAAAATAAAAAATATCGTTTAATAATATGAATTGACTGAAATATAATTGACTAAATTCAGTTTAACTCAACTGAAATAAACTTGTAGAAGAAATAAACATCCTGCTTTAATGACTGTTATTTTATTGGTATAAACATACCTGATTTTAACTATCGCATCTTTAAGGAAAAAAATAATCCTAATAAATACGAATTCAATATAATATAATATAATTACTAAATTAAGTTAATTAGATTAAATTATTAATTATTGACATTATTGCTTTGTATAATATTCGATTTCTAGAAATAATGATCAGTTTAAGCAATTATGGTATTATATCCCTGGATAAAAGTACAGATCTGAATTTAACTAAGTAGGATCATCAGCAAATTCATTAGGAAGTTCAGAAAATAAAATTAAAAGCCATTAGAATTTTTTGTTTGAATAAAAATGCCTACAGTACGAACAAAATTAGGATAGTCATATATTATTTGAAATAGAATTTCTCGGAGGTTATAGTGTACTAAAGAAAAAACGTGGTGATAAATATTACGTGTTGAATTATTACTAAATTACGCGATGAAGTACCTGAAATCTTCTTTTTGATGAAAGAATGAAATGTATAATTACATATTTTTAATGTAAGAACGATGAGAGTATGGAAGCCTCTTAATCAGTGAAAACTCTGAGCATGTACAAAGCATGTCACATGGAAATCAAAACCTCAATATAAGGCTCCATGCATGTGGCAATTATCCAGGAAGCTGGAAAAAATACAACGTGTGTTCATGGGTAAATTAGACTCTGTCTGGGATACAACTTAATTTTTTACTTATAGGTTAACGATTTAATGACTGTATTGTAAATCAAATGGCTCTGCATATATTTGGTATTAGTGACGAAATTTATGATCTTTATTTTCTGACCCTTTCTTTTTCATGTGGTTTCTTCTGATGTAACATCTATTATATGTATTTTATTAAGTAGTGACTTTGAATTCGGATTATATTGATGAACGCCAAAATTTTGTGCAGATATAATGACGAAAACATTTATGCCTTTAACATTACCCATATTTTTCCGTAATAAGCTTATTCTCACGATACAGATACGGTAATCATTATCGTAACTTTTGTTAGTTTATTTACTGAAAGTTTCAAACACAGAGTATTTTAAACTATAGTTTAATACAGATCATAGCTATAAAATTGTACAATCTCATATTGAGTAAAACGTACTCTAACGAAAAACATACTCCTCATAATTGTCAGAATATATAAAATATATAGTGTTCAGAAGGAGTTATTGGAATATACATGAGACATAAACAGACATGTTGCTTATAATTCTTCGAAAATGCAAAATATGCTCAGCGATTGGCATCAGATGTCTTGGAATGTAACGAAACAAGTTCTGACATGATGACTCTAATCGCGTCTTGAATTGTAAAATATCAAATACAATTTTAAAGGTTGAAAACCTAATATAGCTTAGGATATGAAAAAAACATCCATTAACATACTATCTAAAACTCTCCAGAACCACTAAATATTTTGTTTAAGAACTGAAAGCTGTGTATGCCTTAAACAATAAACAAAATATACACTAATTTGTTGTTTTTAATTACCATGAATTAAAAAAATATCATGTTCAATGGTTGAAAATAGTGAATGGCTTAAAATGTAACCAAAACATGTTCTTACCTTTTTACCATAAGTATCAATAAGTGAAAAGTTACAGGTTGTTGTAAAATACAATATGAATCAATCGAGTCTGCAATGCATGTTTTTCAAATGGACTCATTTGAACATTTTTGTAAAGAAAAATGAGGAATCAAATTTCTAACTACTACTAAAAGAAATACAAGTAAAGAAAGTTTATTACAAGAAATTTATAATCTTTTTATAAAATTAATCAGTCTAATTGAGAATCTATTAAATATTACTTATCAAAGTTTGTTAAATGCTGATCGAGAGTGCTATTTGGGAAAATATATATTATAATAAATGGAAATTTGAGGAATGGTTATGTTCTTTAAAAATAAAAAAATATAAGTTTTATAAACTCTAAAATAAACTATAGCCTTACTTATTCCAAAATTTTAGTAATTTACTTTTTATTTTATGATATCTGTTTTAGAATTCCTGATGAATATCTACAACATAATTTTATTAAGAATGGAACTCTTTTTTTTATATAAAAGAGTATTTTATATATTCTCCGGAAAATTGGCAAAAGCTACAGTATATTCTCAAGTGCAGTTTGATAAATATCATAGATTATAGTAATTTCAAAATTTGAATAAAGCTGCGTCTAAGAAAATAATGAAATTATTTCAAATATAATATAAATAAAATAGATTATTTTATTACTTTTATTTTTTTTTATTTAAAACTTAAAAAAGACTATAAATTTAAAAATAAAGCTATAGTTTTTCTATCCAAAATTATGATAATAGGCTTTTATTTTAGATGGTGGTTAATTAATAGTTACAGAAAAAAAATATCTAAGTGTTATTCTATTGAGAAATTGAATATTATGCTATAATGAAAACTTTTTCTATAATATGTTCGGAAA
Source organism: Latrodectus geometricus (assembly GCA_026290005.1). Lineage (NCBI taxonomy): Eukaryota > Metazoa > Arthropoda > Arachnida > Araneae > Theridiidae > Latrodectus > Latrodectus geometricus. The sequence continues at coordinate 28,493 of JAPDSC010001051.1, forward strand.
TTTGAAAAAAAATTTACAAGTTGTTCAAAGGTGATATTTGAAGAAACATATATCATAATAAATTAAAATATTCAGTAAATTTGAGCAATTAAATATAAAACATTCAATTACATTGATTTAAAAATAAATTAGTCTTCCCATATTCCTATCTAATTGTACTATTCCTATTTTGAAGTTTATACTACTTTACATATTGGTTAATTTATATTATAAAGATGAATATATAGAACCAAAATAAATTTTATTTCAAAACAAAATATATTCTTATTTTTATTAGCTACTTTACTTTTACAATATCTTACAATACTTGAAAACAATTATTTGAGAAATGCATTCCATGAGATGTTAAACATAATATCCACTGGTAGAATACAGAAGCAGAAATTCTTATTAAATAAAATAATTCCCTTTATGTTTCAAAAAAAGAGATTTAGCAGCTATAGGATTTAAATTGGTAATAAAATATAATCAAATTACATTTTATAAAATACTTTAAATTTATTATGGTTTCGCTTATAGTTAAGATTTTATTTTCATTTTAACATATATATGTAATTTTTTGATTTTATTTCATGGCCATTAAAGAATGATAATGACCCATATATAATTCCACGGAACGCTTTTATTTTAAATTTTATGGAAATGGATCGCCATTTTATTCCAACTTTCTTTTATCGACTTCCTTGATTTCTTCAGAAAGTGTCTGTCATTCCTTTTGTTGAAGCGGTCACAGTGATTCGCTCCAAACGATCCTAGTATCTAAGAAAAAACACGACTCAAGAAAAAAACATTAAAATTGGAGAACGAATTTGTTTTAAATTATCTTCTCGCTTTTGTTATTTTCCACCGTGGAAATAAATAAAATAAAAGGGAATAATAAAAAAAAAGACACTTTCGCTTTTTCGAACAATTTGGACCGATAATAGTGCCATTAGAGTAACTGCATCAGTTTGGAGGAATGGAATAGAGCGAAAGTATAAAAAAGAGGAACGAATGAATGAAAATATGTGAACTAATGACATTTGTATTGCTGGTAGTCGTTTGCGATTTTAGAGAGGAGATGATTACAGTTGCAGTGAAACGAGGGAGAAATTTCGAACAAAGAGCATTAATTTTTCAGCTGAATCCGAATTCGCAGTGTCCTTCGACGGCAGCTATTAAATACCAGATTATGCTAGTCCTTATTTAATAATAGCTCACGGGGAAGAAATGAGATTTCTCGTGATTAAATTTTGTGCATGTTTATTAAAACATTTCCTTCATCTGAGCGTATGAACTCAGTGGAAATGTGACTGAAGTCAAAGTGATTTAGTTCTTTAAGTAATATTTAAAAAATTTCTATTGTATTTCTGAACTATATCTTCCAGAAATTTTTAATATTCACATCGGATTTACATAGATTCAAAGTTACTTTAAAAGTTAGTGACATAATCAACATTTCCTCAGTAGTTCCAAATAAAAACCCTAAATTTTTAATTTTCATATAGTAATTATTCGGATCCAGTAGTGTTATGATGTTACTTCCTGCAAGGAATCTTACGGAAAATCTTGGCTTCACAAGATTTTATCTAAATTTCAATATTACTTTGAATGAAATTAAAGGTAACATCGAAATCTAAATATTATTAAATAATATTAACATTCTAGTTCCACATGTTATCCTGCTGAAATTCTTAACTTTTATATCAAATTTATATAAACTCGATATTAACCATAATATTAGTTAACTTTTACATTGTAATTAACCAAGGAATCTTCCAGAAATTCTTTGTTAAATTCTCTGTTACCATGACTTAGCATTCTCATCAATATCTCTCGTAGAATCTTCCAGAGTTATTTGAGTTTCATATTGAATTTGTATAGATTTGAAGTTACTATGATCCTACATGGCATTCTTGCTGTAATTTCTGATGGAAATTTTCAAGTATGCTTAATTTCCAAGACGAATTTATGTAGATTCGAAGTCATATCATGTAATTTTGGCGATAAAATTATCGACTTTGAGTAGAGAAGTTTCTTCAGGGCATATTTCACAATCTTTCAGAAATCCTTCGGCAGTTTGTCAAAATCTATAAATGTATATACTTAGGTATATAGAGGAGGTAGGAGTATATAAATGTATTCTTACTTCCTCTAGATGACATCTGATTAGAAAATGAACAATACAGTACGTTGCTATGATACCATATTAACTATTTTAAACAGAATTGATACTATCATTTTAGAATGTTTTTGCCGATTTTGAGCTGTTTCTACCATTGTTTAAGCTCATTAATTCTACTTCCATGATGTATTTAGAATGTTTAGAACATCTGCATGTATATATTTCTGAATATTAAAAGCACTTTATACTAATTGTGTTGTTTATTTATAATCTACGAATTTCATATAACACAATAGTATTGTTATATCATCTACAGAGCTTCTATAATTTTGATAGCTCAACTGAGGTACTTCAAGGTAGTCTGCATTTAATAAAGCAAATGTTTGGAGGTAGAAACAGAACTCGAAATTTTCCCTTTATAGAACAGAAAAATTGCTTTTCTTTTCCTACTAGGAAACGTGCATGTTTAAACAGGTATGAAAAAGGAAAATAATTTATATAATGTATTAATTATCAAAAAATGTTACTAAGAGCTACTTGAATATTACTCTGAAAATATTTGTAAATACTTATGAAACTTCGTATGGATGTAAGATGATTAATATAAAATAATTACTAATCTAAACAGATTTATTGTTACACACAGCATAATCTGTTTAAAACTTTTAAATATATTTTAACATCTTTAGCTCTAAATTTAATTTTTGTTTTAATTTTATTTGTTCCATTTAGCTCTTAGTTCCTTGTTGCCAATTTCGTTCAATAGAAGTCAAGAAAAACATTTGACATGTAATTATGAATTAGAAACGTGTGATGATATATTTAAAAGATATTTTTTTAAAATTAAATCTAGCATTCTACCTTCCAAACGCAAAGGAAAAAATATTGCTTTTTTTTAATATTTATGAAAGCTAAAATAAGCATTATTGCTTTTGGTTATTTTTATGGATCTGAGATATTTCAAAGTACATTATATCAGTTTCTATATTATTAACGTTTATGGATTCTTCAAGTCCCAATTTTTTCTGTTGTGTCAGATATAAAACTTAATTTGCTGCTTTCTAGATATTACAAAGAGATATTTAATTTCTGGAATATTATGTTCATGTTTTAATGAAAAGAAATTTCTAAACAGTAAACTAAACAGATAACAGCATTATAATAAAAACGCGTATTCTTTTATTTCAAAGATTATAAAAGAAATTAGAATAGTTGCTATAAAATATATTTTGTTAAAAAATTGTAGTTTTATTTCTTTTTCTGTGAAGTGCATTAAATCGTGCAACTAAATTAAACCTCGTTTGGTAAATGTGATTAATTGTTCAACTTCCCGAAAAAATAATGAGATTTGTGCATTTTTGCAACAAATTCGAGAGGCGAATATTCAATGTATTTTGTTGCAGCTCCAGTTTTTCCGTTTATCATCTTCGGTCGTGGGTTGGGCGTAATTCTCGTACCAACGGTTATTTATTAAATAAACCGATGTTTAATTTTCTTTCCCGATACGAAAGAGCGAATTCATCCGGACGAGTGCACTCTTCCAGCGTTCATCATTCCTCTTTTTCGTACGATTTTTAATCTCTGACGAATGTATCTGTAGTCATTAGCCAGTGACGTCTTCCTTTTTTGCAACACCGGCGCAAGTCGTGATGGATTTCAATAACATTTTCCCGGAATTAAAATGCCGAGAGGAAATGGGAAAATTTTTCTTTCATTAATCTGATCTTAGTTTTTATTAATACAGCTGACTCTGCTGGAATCGAAATGTAGCACTTATATTGAATTGAAATTTTGATCTTCCCCAAAAACAAGCGCAGAAATGGTTTTTCATCATTTACCGATCAATAAATGTGCTGTGACATTTTGCATGCATTCACGTGTCCATGTTTCATTTATATCCTGATTTTACATTTTTTATGCTTATATTATACATTAAGAGGAAAAATTAAGGGCCACAATATAATTTTACCGCCAGTTGCATAAAAAGAGAATAATTAAAAAATAGAATAAAAATTAATGGAAAAAACATGTTTAAAACGTAAGTGATGGTAAAAAGCAAAGCTCGTTTCCAATGTAAAAATAAAAAAATTAATTATAAAATATAAAAATTAATTGAAATCTAGGAAAGTTTGGTTTAACAATGTAACCAACCTCATTGAAATGTAAATGCAAAAATTTTTTAAAAAGCTGCACGCATTTTTGAAAATTTTTTTGCTTTCACATCCAATAAATAACATTGATTTTGGAAAAAGTACTAGAAAGGTTACATCTATATAATATATAAAAACATTAAATATATAGAATATAACAATGGATTATAAAATGCGTTCATGTTGTATGCTAAAGTTCTTGCGAGTTTCAATGAAAAGTTATGTCACAATTTCAAAGCAATTGGTAAAGGACTTTCGGAGATTGAAATTTGAATACATTAATTGATTAGTAATAAACTACAGTTTTGTGAAGGTATGTAAATAGCTTTGCCACTCAACACTTACTTTTTCCACACAAGGATTTTTTTTAGCAGTTTGAATCAATACGATCACTTTAAGTGGATGATAAAACCATATCAAGCTTCCACGCAAGAAATTGAAGTCGAATCATACAAATCTTTAAATTGAAGGCTAGAGCTCAGATTATTCATTAAGTAGATCAGTATTGAGTTCTGGAAAAATAAAAGTAAAAAATGTAAAATAAAATCACACACTTCTGACATTAGCATTTTAATGATCGTTTGTTATAAATATTTTTCACTTACCATAAACATAGAAGTAAGTTATAATACAACGAGGCACAAGATATAAGCAAAATATTAGGTTGGGGAAAAAGAAATCCATTATTTTTACGTGAACTTTTTGTAACTTCTTTCAGATTCGCTTTGTAAAAAGGTTTAAAACAGTTTTCATGTAGATTTTTAGGTCTTGCGCATTACGACTGCTGACATGCGGTCAACTTCGATCATTTTTGATATTTTATAGACATTTTCGACGATGCTGTATCCACATGCGAGGTGCATCTCTAACATCAAAAGTACTCGAACGGAATCGACGAAACAAAAATTATACGTAACTGGTTGTTACAGTCATATATAGGGCGATAAACACCTTTCACAATTGTAGCCACCAGGCTATCTTTTTCGCTGTTACAAGAGGAAAACGAAAATGTATCGAATTTTCTGTTCGTTGTCTTCCATTTTTAAACCTTGCACTCGTAACTGAATAATTCACACAAAAAACCGCACGAGGATATTTTAGTGTCAAATGTCACCTTTCCAACGAGCATAAATCTGAAATTGTTTGATAGATACCTCACGAGATAGCGATCACTACAGACATCTACCGAAAAAATAATGGATAACTTTTTCCCCAAACTAATATATTATTCTTATTATTTGTTTGGAATGTATAATTTTTTGTAAATTTACAGTTTTTTTCATGCATTGCTGAATGTCAAATTTTCTTATTTTATCTGAATATAATGTAAATTTTTATAAAAAGTGAAAAAAATATATAAGGTGAGATAAATTATTTGACTGCATCTTTCAACAAACAACAGTATACATCTTGCTCTTGTGTGAGCTAAAAAAAAAAAAAAAAAAAAAAAAAAAAAAGGTGAGAAAAAAAATAGAAAACAACAAAACAGAAAAGAATTCGCCTTCACGTAGCACTATTGGTCCATCTGTTGATCTTTGTTGAAAGAAAGTGGTGCAAGAAAAAAGTTTGGAAAAATCGTCAGAAAGTAGAAATGAGAAAGCCATATCTAGACCAAAAAAAAAAAAAATATTTCATGATACAGCTGAAAACTACAGTGTTTCTTAAATTCCTGAATTGAAAGAAAAACCACACTCTTTCAAATTTTTATACTTTTGTTTCGGTTTCCATGACAACGTAGACACCCTCGCCTTAATCCCGCCCAAACTGAAAAAGAAAGAGTACCGTTAGGTACTACTGTCTTAAAATCATAGGGATTAATTCTTAGAAATCAAATCTTCTTTAAAAATTTTTTTTCTAACTGTTGCAATTTTAAATCATGTTTGCTAAGTTTCTCATGACCAAAAAGTTAAATGCTTTTGATTTTTCTCAAGTAAAATTACAAAATTATTCAAACGTAATTTAAAATATAATTTATTGAGGAAATTTTTTCTCAAACTAGAAATATTATCTTTCACCTGTTCTTTTTCAAAGTTTTCTGTTTTTTTTTATCTAGATAAGTAATTAACAAAATGAAACTATTTTCTTTTTATTTATATGATTTGCATTTAGTTATTGCGAACAAATCTTTTATGTAACCAAATATTTGAATTCTTGTTTGTCTTATTACTTTAAGTTTTGAATTAAAAGTAAAAATTGAGGAATTTATGTTTTTTTTAAAAATTAATTTCAATTGCGAATAAAAAATAGTAAAAGCTGAGAGAATCATAAGCAAAATGACATCAGTTTTTTTCAAATATTCTTTACAGCATGCCCTACATGATATATTCAAAACGATGAATAATACCTGAGCATATAGTGAAAAAGAAACCAACAAATTTGTGAACAATATAAATAGGGAAGCTAACTTAATGAATTATAAAAATGATTTTATGAGTATTGTTTTAAATAGACTTTATATATACTCATTAAAATTTCCTCATTAACTCAAGATTGTGGTTTTTCCGTAAAAATTCACTAAAACTTAATCTATAAAATAAACTCCATTTATATTTACAAAAGTAGTATTCAAAATAATAAAAAGTTATTTTGGATAGTGAGAGAACAAGAAAATAATCCCCAATCATAGATTAGCAATTTTTGACAATGATTAGACTATTTAGGGTCGACGCAATTAATTGATTTAAACGAACAATATAAACATTCATTAAAATGCTTTCATTCTAATCAGATCGTGATACTTGCTTATTAGAATTCATTTACCTCAATCAGCTAGGAAAATGAATTGTTTTCTTCGTACTTTCAAATACACTTTTCAAACAATAGAGATTTTGAAAAATAATTTGGTGAAAGCTCAGGGAAAAGTAGTTGAATGAACTGATTCAAATGAGTTTCGTGCAAATTAAACTCGTTAAAAATGCTCATTAAAAAGTTTTAATTCGAATCAGATCATCTTTTATTTTTTTTAATGTTAATTTTCCTTCGGCACTTGGTAAAGGGAATCCTTTTGTTAAATACTGTCGATTACTGAAAACAAAAATAGATTTGTTGTTTTGAACAACAATTAGACAAAAAGATAAACGAACTGATGTAAATGAATCTCCTTAATATTCATTAAAATGTTTTCATTTAAATCAAAGCATTTTTCTTTTTTACAGTCACTTTCTTCAATCCACTTGGAAGTGAATTCTATTACACGGCATACCTAAAAAATGTTAATGTAAATAATAACAGGTTAGATTACAAATTAATACCTCTAGGGGTGGTTGGAGCCAGCTTTTGGGTCTTCACTGGTTTCAATCTCTAAATCGGAAGAGTTACATGGTGCTGCCATCTATGAGCCAAAAGTCGTACATCCACCTTCGTATGAGGGTGCTCTATTAAAAAAAAACGGAAGACGCTTCCTCTCTGACTTCATTCGCCTAGTCTCGGACAGGTGGGCTTGGCGTTGCCAAGTGTTATCTGAAGCAACAACAACATAACAGGTTAGAGATTTTTAACAATGATTAAACATAGAAAATGGTAGCTGTAATTATCTGATTCAAATGAGCTTTGTACATCTGTTTCACAGAAATGAACTTTTTTAGTTTCCTTATATAAGTTTTATTGTCTGTAAACAAGGCACTAGACTAAATTTTTCTCTAAAGGATCAATGAGCTTCACGAATTGAGAAATTCTATATTAGTAAATATTGTCAAATTAGTGTTCTTTAAGATAGATCTAAAGTTGGTTCTACAATGGAAGACGAGTTTTCCCAACATAAAGAATACATTGTAAGATTAAATTGGTCATAATATGGTTTTTTATCACTTTTCAACAAGCTTTTCCCAATAAGGCTGCTAAAATAGGATTAATTTGCTCAGCAAAGCTTCTGTTTCTACTCTGATAAGTCATAAAAGTTCGAATATGGGATGTAAAATTTATGCTGATATTTAGATGAGTTAAGATATCGTATCACAGGAGGCAGTTATTCAATAACTATGGAAATTCATGGAAACATGCATGCAGGTAAGATATAGACTGCAACTTAAGGTTAACGCGTTTGGAATACTTACTTATCACCAAACGGTGGTTTTGAGCCATAGTTAGCTGAAGGTTACTCTTGATCTGGTACTCTCTTCTCTACAATCACGACACACAAGATGAAGGACATTGGATGTCACTGATTAATATAGATACGTCCTTGACCAAGAAACTTCATTAACCCAATGAGAGAGAATGTAATCAGTCTTATAATCATTGCCCACTCGAAACAATGCTTCAATTTGCTGATCTTAGGGAAGTGATGTGAAGTTATTGAACCACTGGAGCCCATTCTTTTCTTCATCTTCTATTATTTTCTCTTGTTTTCCTATTTCTATAAAATTGTTGTCAGTTATTTCAGGAATATTTACTATCCATTCTGTGATGACCTCTGCAATTATATCCACCCAGCACCAGCAATTTTTCTAATAATGCAACAAACACACCATTTATATTTTCCTGTTCAGTTTTGCACGCTGGTTCAGAGTGGGAATACCCACTTTGCTGGTCCAAAAGAGTTTTTTAAGAGTTTACATTAATAAATTTTAAATCTTTTCCTTTGCCTCTGATTATTACCTTATGACATTTTGCACTTAAAATCTTTTCCAGAGTTGTTACGCAGTAATTATTATAATCAACCATAAAAACAATTAACTGAAAAAACTTCAGCTATATTTTTTCTATAGCTTTTCAAAAACTCCCAGATTTATGGTTTGAAAAACAGATGTTACGTTAGGTGACAAAAATAAAGCTTTGGTGTTCTGATCAGAGTTCATCAATGGTCAAATGATAATTTGCGTTGTCAATAATTTACAAAGCTTTTCTTGGCAAATTGCTGTTTCTCAGATGTTTTCTACAGTTGGTATGAATTCATTCCAGAACCAAGTAATACATTTTGAATTAATCCATGTCTTTTTTTTTATGTATGTAATATACGAATATTGAAATTAAAGCTTTTTGTTTTTACAAAAGTTTTAGATTTCTTAGATTTTTTACTATCAACATCATTCAAAGCTAGTGATGGCCAGTTGCATTGTTGCAAGCTAAAAAAAAATGATCGATCCTTTGCTTTTCTTTTACCATTTTGTAGCAGTTTCTTTTTTTACGATGCAAGTGTTTTTACAGATTACATTATTTTTACATTATAGATTGCTGTGATTGACAGCAAGCAGGACAACTTTGATAATCTCTGTCAACATTTTCGACAACGGTCCTATCAGTGTGATCTTTCAGTTTCATCTTTAAACATCAAAATTGTTTGAACGAAATCGACGAAACCTAAATTGCACATAACTGATATCGTGAAACATTCCAAATTTCAACTATCTGGATTGCATGATCGAAAACAAAATGTAAAATTAGCCAAACTTTCCTTGAAAGTTGCCATAGTAACGCCTTGCATTTTTTATTTAACTCGATAAAATAAAACTGGCCCAGATAATATGAAAGCCCGATAGTTGCTAACTTAATGATTGAGATGGCTAAGAGACTGAATTTTTAACTACTACGTTTGGTGAAGTATGACATAGACTTGAATCAGCATATGGAATTAGTTTCCCATTTCTACAATCCAGACTCAGTGCAACTCCTAACCAAATTAGGTAAAAGTCGTTTTATCTGCTAGGAGCGGCAAATGTTTATTCTAATTTGGAACATTTATAAAATCCTAAACTGTTCGAAAATTGGGATTTATGTCATACTGTACAATAAGTATCTTTTCTTTAACACTACTGGCCATTAAAATTGCTACACCAAGAAGGCGACATGCTACAGACGTGAAACTTATACGAAAGGAAGAAGGTGCTGTGATACGCAAATTAATAGCTTTTCAGCGCATTCAGACAAAGCAGGCGCCAGTAGCGATCAACGACGAACCTGGGTGCACGAATGGCGAGACGTCATCTTTTCAGATAAATCCAGGTTCTGTGTACAGCATCATGATGGTCGCATCCGTGTTTGGGGGCATCGTGGTGAACGCACACTGGCAGCGTACATTCGCCATCGTCATACTCGCCCATCACCTGGCGTGATGGTATGGGGTGCCATTGGATACACGTCTCGGTCACCTCTTGTTCGTATTGACGGTGCTTTGAACAGTGCACGTTACATTTCTGGTGTGTTACGACCCGTGGCTCTACCCTTTATTCGAGCCCTGCGAAACCCTACGTTTCAGCAGGATAATGCCCGACCGCATGTTGCCGGTATTGTACGGACCTTCCTTGATACGGAACATGTTCGGCTGTTGCCCTGGCCAGCACGTTCTCCAGATTATTCACCAATATAAAACGTCTGGTCAATGGTTGCCGAGTGACTGGCTCGTCTTCAAACGCCAGTCACTATGGTTGATGAACTGTGGCATTGTGTTGAAGCTGCATGGGCATCTGTACCTGTACATGCAATTCAATCTCTGTTTGACTCAATGCCCAGGCTGCTGTTATTACTGCCAGAGGTGGTTGTTCTGGGTACTGATTTCTCAGGATCTATGCTGCCAAATTTTTTGAAAATTTAATCACTTGTTATTTCTAGTATAATATGTTTGTACAATAAATATCATTTTGTTATCTGCATTTCTTCCTGATGTAGCAATTTTAATGGCCAGTAGTGTACTTAGTTTCTTTCATTATATTTCAATTTTAGTGGTCCACAGTTAATGTAGATATATTAAAAGCTCTAGTTCAGTTATTTTAAGTTATCAAAAAGTGATTAGTTCTAAATTTGAATTTGACTAGTAAACGTTTGTCTTGTAAATTTTCTTCGGAAACTTCTAGTAGGCCAATTTTAATGTGATAGGTTGTTAAGCATATGTTTTTCACATGGATTTTGAGGAAATCAAACCCATTACCTGATGCAAAAAGGGATTCCATTTAAGATTTGAGTTTCATGATTCTTACATCACAACTTTTAGTTGACAAAGAATAATTAAACAAAATTAAAAATATTTTTTATGAAATGTTTTTTTCCTAAAGGCTTTTTTATTGATATATTTTATTTATGTTATATACTTTGTAAATATAAAAGAGCATAACATTGAATTTGTTAAAAATAGTTTTTTAATATAGTAAGTTACTTTAAAAGAAATAAATATTTTAGTGAAAATATCTGAAATTGATTTTTTGTAGCTTCTTTCTTGAAAAACTAAATTATTTTCATTGGGTAAAAATATTTTATATTTGATAAATAATAGAAGCAAATGTTTTTGGATCGTAAATAATTGCGAAAATTGGTAATTGTTAGTTTATGACAAAATTTTAAATTAAATTTAAAATTTAATTTAGAAAGCTGTATGGAATAATGATTTTAGACTTGAAATATAAAATGTGTCTAAAGATGCTAATATTGCATGCAAACTTCCCATTCCTAATGGGTTTAATATGTAATTTAAATAGATTATCAAAATTGTCGTTACTATTCACAAGAGTATCTTTAGCTTCTAGAGCAAAAATAGCTACATAAGAATATAGTCGAATAGTTTAAGAAACACTGACACAATAACAAAGAAAAACAGGCAAGATGCATAAATGTTTGTTAGGATAGAAAAGCGAAACTAAAAAAAAAAAAGCTCTGTTTCCTTGCCAGTATTTGCTAATGCTGGTTAAGGCATCACACCATTTGCTAATACTGACTAAAATAGTATAATAAAAGAAAACTGAAAATAGATAAGAGAGAAAGTAGAAACTAAAGAGCCATTACATCTCTTATGTAGAAGAAAACTATTCAAACAAAACTAAACATCTCAAAATGGTAGTGTTTTCTAGGTCTAGGTATAGTAGAAATTAAGTGAAACGAATTCTTTGATTTATTGCCTACTTCATCACTATGGATACCTTCACATTAATGTCACGCAGAGATAAAGAAGTAACCTAGTGAAGTCCAGAGGAGATTAATTCTAGAAGTTGAATATCCTCCTACAAAATTGAACTTTTCGTTTTTCTGTCTTGATATTATATCTCTCTCTTGTTTTGCTCGAATGATTTAATGATAAAGCTGTATTTTTAATATTAAGCAATTAGAAAAATAATATGCAATTTTAGTTTTTTGAGTGAAACTGACATTATGAAGATATTGATTAAGGACTTACCCTGGCCCAATGGTAAAATATCGCTCTTCGGAGCATACAGTTCTGGGTTTGATTCCAGCCACTGCTGAACAATGGGAGATGGATATATATATATATATATATATATATATATATATATATATATATATATATTTGATTAATAAATTTATGCAGAATGTTTGAAAAAGGAATCACATGAAGTTTTAAAATAAAACAAGTAGCAAAATTACCAAAAATATTATTATAATAATTTTTTGGTTAAAAATTCTAAAAAATAAAGTTTCGGTAATATTAATCGAAAGTAAATTATAGTAAAAAAGTTGTATTTTGGTTTAAAAGTATTTTTATTATTTTTTTTATTTATTGTTTGCATTTTGTGTTAAATTTTAACAATCACAAATTTTTTTAGGAAATATCATTAGATAAAAATCACGTTTAATTACTCTTTTTGTGCTAAAAATAAAATTGTTTTTAAAAATTAAGTAATATTTTTAAATTTAGACAAGAAGAATAGACGCGCGTTTTTTCAAATCACAATATGCTCGTGCATTAAAAATAATAAGCATATATTTAAAAAAATAGTTGAACATGTTTTTTATTATTTTTTTACTAAGTTTTCAAATTATATACAATTTTCTGCATCTAATTTAATTAATGAACTCATAAAATGTGGATAAATTGTCTTGTTCATTAAATTTTATAATACTTAGTAACAACCAAACTGCTACGTATTATAAAATTTAATGAACATGATAAATAATATTTAGCAGAATTAACTTTTACAATAACACAAATTAAATAAAACTTGGAATGTTTAGAAGTTATGTTGAAATAAAGGCATTTATACCTTAAATCTCAAAGATATGGGTAACACAGTATCGTAATAGTTTTCTATTTTTAACCTAGTGTAATAATCAATGAATTTATACCCAAAGTAATAAAATGTAACCAGCACAAAATCTAAAATTTACTAATACTTGAAAATAATTAAAAATAATTTTTAATTTAAAATTTTTCATAATTTTTTTATTAAACTAAAAAGTTTAAAAGTAAGTATTTTAATAAAAAAAATATATTTTTGAATGATTGATTCTCATTGGATACGCATGGGGTATAGACACAGAAGATTATTAAGCAACCTTGTGAATGAAATCTAAAACTAGATAATCCTCAAAATGATTAAGAATATTTTTTGCTAAATATCTGCCTAGAATATTTTCAGAGCTTTCCATGTTGAATAAAAACTCAACCACACAAAAATCGATATTTAAACAATGAAAACATATTTTGAATAATCTCAACATGAAAAAAGCAAAGTATGGGTAATCTGAACTGAATTTTTAATGAAAATAAAAAGAACTTCCTTTATGCATTTTGCAAAATGCAGTAGCTGATAAGAACTTTTGGGCATTTATCTCATGACATACACAATTTAATATATTTCATTAGTTTATAAACTTCTAGGGAGTAAATTATAGCAGATAAAATTTATCCTTAATTCAAATTTCCAAATTGAAAATCCGCTTATTAAGCATAATTTGTGTAGAATATGTTTTTAGAAATATTATCCATTGCGTAGACTGTAGAGATTGTGTTGGTGTGAAAGACTTAAAGTTCTGTAAGTATTCAGCTAAAACACGAAATTAAACAAAAGTGAGGCATAGAATAATCACACAAAAATCATCATACCATCTTACTAACATCATTTATTTAGAGCAACCTTAGTAACAAGATTAAATTACAATCGCTACTACTTAGTTGTAGATATTATTGAAAAAACAACAACATTTAGCAATGAATTAACATATAAAAATAAATATTAATTTGTAATTTTTAAATTAATATTTATTACAATGCAGGGAGAAATGATACAAAACGTGGATCATGGAGATATGATGCAAAGCAAACCGATAACTTCAGCCTATTCAATTAACAATGTGAAAGTAAGCGTTATTCATGTTCTAGAATCATTTTATGTAAGCATATTGTCTTAATATTTCTTAAAATAAAAAAAGTTGATAGATTTAGCGAATACAGACAATACGCTGAGACTACACAACGTATCTTATTAAATCCTTCTTTTCAATGCAGGTTAATGCAGAATCTAATACTGTTTGCTTAGTGAATAGGATGCTTACAGATCATTCGGACGAGGAATTGCTGTGAGACCAAAGCTTCTTTTTATTGTTTTCGATTTACAGAATATTTGCCTTGAGACGAAGAAAAATATTTCCTAAAATTTACAAATGGACAAATCCCATCCGTGTAAAACAAAGTTACTTCTTTGATATTCAAGGGAATATAGATCATGCTAAATATATTGCATCTGCAGGAGTTGAGAAGTGCATCAGCAGATCAGTGGAACATCCATATTAGTTTGGGGAAAAAGAAATCCATTATTTTTACATGAACTTTATGTAACATCTTTTGGATTCACTTTGTAAAAAGGTTTAAAACAGCTTTCATGTAGATTTTTAGGTCTTGCGCGTTACGACTGCTGACATGCGGTTAACTTATATCATTTTTGATATTTTATAGACATTTTCGACGATGCTGTATCCACATGCGAGGTGCATCTCTAACATCAAAAATACCCGAACGGAATCGACGAAACCAAAATTGTGCGTAACTGGTTGTTACAGTCATACATAGGACGATAAACACCTTTCACAATTTTAGCCACCCGGCTATCTTTTTCGCCGTTACAAGAGAAAAACGAAAATGTATCGATTTTTCTGTTTGTTGTCTTCCATTTTTAAAACCTTGTACTCGTAACTGAATTAATCAAACAAAAAGCTGCAAGAGGATATTTTAGTGTCAAATGTCACCTTTCCAACGAGCATATATCTGAAATTTTTTGATAGATACCTCACGAGATATCGATCACTACAGACGTCTACCGAAAAAATAATGGATTACTTTTTCCCCAACCTAATATAGGACACTTATCAACATATAAGCTTTGTTGCAATGACATTCCTTTTTCAGTGTCATATACCTCCTGATATAATGCCAACAGAGCATAGTTGAGCCAAGATTGAATATCTTTTGTCTGTTGTTCTCTAGCCTTCTTCGGAGTGTGAACTGTAGGGAAAGATTCAAAATAAATGGAGTTACATCTCTCGGGATACCAAACGTTCATTGTTTCTTGGTCGTGAAGGGCATTTGCATGTATCGTCATACAAAACGGTCACTCATTTCATTAATAACTTTTTTGTATTTCGCCAATGTAACATTTTTAATTATTTTTAAAATTAAGCAAAGAAACAACAGTTATTTACATATGTCTACTCAATCTGCGTATAAACGTTTTTCACATTCTATCCAATTGGTATTTTTTGAGTAAGGTAGTAAATATTTTCTTTTCCTTCCTTTTTTTTTTTTTTTTTTTTTAAATTGGGAGGAAGAAAAGAATTCCAGTGCATTCACAACTGTTTTTTTATTAAAGTACGTTAAATTTAAAATAAATTCAAATAAAAATGTATTATTGCATAGTACCTATTTAAGTTAATATTATTCAAAGAACTCTTGCCTGGGAAAAAACAATGAATAGTTAGAGTACCACGTGTATAAAGTTGAAAAAAATACAGACTTCTTATTGTGATTATTGAGTTAAGTTCTTCCATCATAAAAAAAAAAGATATCAAGAAACCTTAAAGTGTTACAATGAAAACTTCACTTTCATAAAAGTGAAAAGAATTCCAGAAATGAATTTAGTGATTATTGGACTAATTTCTTTTTCTTTTCTTTTTTTTTGTGAAAAAAAGGAAAAATTTAATAACGAGATGCAGTTAAGCAACCACAATATTCATAACCATAAAGAGAAAACCAGAATAAGTTTCAGAGATTATTTTAATAATTTTTTTCTATTATTAAAATGAACCAAAATTCTCAAAGAATTACCCATAACAATAGTATTTACAATAGTGAGAAGATATCCAGGAGTTTGTTTACAGGATTTGAAATTAAATCCCCATTGTTGAGTAAAATCAAAGTGCATATATTTCACTAGTTTATAGTTTAATAATATTCACAATGGTAAATAATTTAGACTCACAGTATTAAGAAAGAACAATGGAATGTTTAGTTATTAACAGGTTAAAGACTTCACATTAAAATTCCTCAAAAAATCTTAGAAAATATCAAGAAATGAAGAACATCATAAGATAGAGAGCAGCATAAGATATTAATTTAAAAATTTAAAATATTTTTGTTATTAAGGAATAGATTTGCAAAACAGCTGTTACATACTCAGCCATTACTGTTTACAGGTATTAATAAAACTTCTTTAAATTACTCGGGATTTTAAACTTCACGGAAATTCTTCATCTCAAATCTTTTTTTAGAGCTTATGTTAGCTCAAATGTTCATCGTTTGCATGTCAGTAAATGCAACAGTATTTGTTCTACTCGTTCAACATCAACATAACGCTTAGAAAAGGAATAATAGCAACTAACTAAATCTAAATTACTATAGGCTAAGCATTTATAAAATTTCACTGTTGGGACATAGCTTTCTGTTAACTAGAGATTGTATCAGGAAGCAGCATGTTTGTTATAGGAAATAATTTGTTGAACAATGCATTTCACTAACGATACTTCTTTGATTTAGTTTTAAAAAAAGATTACCCAGCTTATTCTAGCAAGGAGAGCTCACCATTATGTCGTTTTAAATTATGTCTCGTTTCGATGCGAATCGTTAGGGGCAAGAGAACTGTAATTAATAGAAAGCCGAGTGTATTAATCAAGAAAAGGTGGGGGTGAAGGGGGTGCCCGGAAGAGAAAAGAAGGAAAACTAGCTCGAAATCATTACCCGTCCTTTGTCGCATCATCAGTTTCCTCGCCTTCTCTAAATTGGGCTTATTCTCAAGGGGACACACTTTCGGCTGAGGTGGTAATTAAGAAGATATCCATTGGATATCCATCGGAGGTTAGGTTAAAAGAACTCCCACCAGAGGGCAGGGCATTAAAAAAATAAATAAAGACATCGAGATAATGGGAAAAGGGGAATGAAGGATGGGAGAAATGCCACCGCTGTCTGTGTACCGCTGTTTTTTTCCATGCTTTTGCTAGGATTCGAAATACCTTTTGTTCTTTTCTCTCTTCCAGGAAGAAAGATTGGAACGAAGTTCTCATTTAAAGTTGGACTCCCCATTATTTTGCTGTTCAAAGCAAAACACTTCCATCTGGGACGGCTCATTGGGCTTTGGCGAAATAACACTTCGAAAACTGCAGTTGGCGAAAAAAAAAAAGAACTGTTCCTTCTTTTAGAAAAACAACTTGTGCTTAAATTGGAGAGTTTGTTTTTAATCTGTAATTAAATTGAGGAAACTGCATGGGGTTGTAACTAATGGAATTGAATGTGAAACATTTTTGTATTTTCTCTAACTTCTTTTGTTTCTTTTTCAGTGAAATCGGTAACATGGGGCTGTCAGTTTGATTCATGTAATATTGCAGCAATTCTATAACATATAGGGCAAATATATGTATTTTAATATGGCAAAAACTACATTAAAATATTTATCTTCATAGTACCCTTGAGGTTCAACAAAGTTTATGGAAGGGAAATTTCCTGGATTCAATTCAATCAATTGCTGAATAGCAGAAAATAGGTATTGTATTACTGCTCTTTACATGAACAGGCAACGAGAGTTTGGGAATTTTTGACTTTATTCCTCTCAATACATGAAAGTAACACACTGTCTATATAAAAAAAAATCTGACAAGGCAATATGTTGTAAGTGCATATATCTTACAATTGTTTTCTGAAAATATATTACCAATTGCCAGATTATTTGCTGTATCAAAACGCTCTGCTTTCTTCTAAAGACGAGTTAACACTTTACTTTCTATTCAAAAGATTATGAGTTTTCCTCCACTTCATGTGTGAATATTTGTGGTGTTTTAGAACACATTCTAAATTGTAACTCTTGATGAAGGAATATTGTGAGTGAAAATCAACCTGATGGAGAAAAATAAATCCAAATTTTTAAAATGATTAGAATATTAGGTTGAGGAAAAAGAAATCCATTATTTTTACGTGAACTTTATGTAACTTCTTTTGGATTCGCTTTGTAAAAAGGTTTAAAACAGCTTTCATGTAAATTTTTAGGTCTTGCGCGTTACGACTGCTGACATGCTGTTAACTTCGATCATTTTTGATATTTTATAGACATTTTCGACGATGCTGTATCCACATGCAAGGTGCATCTCTAACATCAAAATTATCCAAACGGAATCGACGAAACAAAAATTGTACGTAACTGGTTGTTACAGTCTTAGATAGGACGATAAACACCTTTCACAATTTTAGCCACACGGCTATCTTTTTTGCTGTTACAAGAGAAAAACTAAAATGTATCGAATTTTATGTTTGTTGCCTTCTATTTTTAAAACCTTGTACTCGTAACTAAATTAATCAAACAAAAAACCGCAAGAGAATATTTTAGTGTCAAATGTCACCTTTCCAACGAGCATAAATCTGAAATTGTTTGATATATACCTCACGAGATATCGATCACTACAGACGTCTACTGAAAAAATAATGGATTACTTTTTCCCCAACCTAATATTAATGTAATGATAACAATTTAAATTTTTTTCTCATTTCCAGAATACTTTTCTTTATAAGTTAAAAATATTTATGTTGATCAATGAAACTATACTTTGAAATGTTTGTGATGGAGTATTTTTTCATCAGAATATTAGTCATATTGATTGACTTTTCAAAGCTTATACCAAATTTTAAATTTTAATTTATCAAAATGATTATTTGATTTGAATTTCTATTATCACTGTAAATTATACCACAATGTTGACCACTGTAATTGATTTTTATTTTGTTGTGTTTTTTTTGATTTTGAAAAGTAGATGTTTTCCTTGATGATATTATTTAATTTTGCTGAATAAAACATACATGACACATTTTATTTTGGAATTCATTTTTGATATAATTTTTATTCTGTTGGCATTTCTTTGATTTAAAACAGTGAATTTAAATTTGTTTGTTTTTATCTAAACAGTATCATTTAAACAGTTTTAAATTTAAACAGTATCATCAATTTGTTTTTTTTTTTTTTGATGATACTGTTTAAATTTTAATAATAAATAGTTTCTTATATATTAAAGTGAAAAAATCAGATTGAGAAAGTTAATGCTTTTCATTATTATAGCAATGAATTTCTTGCTACCAATTTCTACCAAACGAATATCTGAACATAGTAAGCTTCCCTTTAATTTTGGAACAAATTATGTGATGATGTTGACACTTTCTTCTTCTCAACACAGAATGAAAACATAAGCTAACAAGGTCTATATTCATGATAAAATGTTCTTAAGGAAACATTTTAATGTGAACAGATCCTGTATGAAAGAGGAATTGCGATTATACCTGATTTGAATTTTTGAACATATTGTCCATCCTAATGGATAATTGCTGTCACTGAATCGAGAGAAACGGGTGCGATCACTGGGTCAGCTCAACTGATGTTCACTGAGTAAGTTTGGGTCAGTTGAAAAAGAATTTTCAACTTATTTCCATTCTCAAATCGTGACTTCAGTAAGGCTATAGTTGTATCGTTCAATGATATTGTGAGTTTGAGATCAAGTTCCTTCTATCTTCTAGATTCGTATTTGTCAGGAATCGTTGTTTACACTGAATCGGAATTCGCTGGTGAACAATACATTGATCCATTGATGTGATGTCCAATGGATGTGATCCAAAACTCATTGTAACCGAGCTCTGTGAGACTATGTCAGTGGCTTATGAATTGATGTCGTCGGTAATGCATATGATTTCAAATTGCAGCCGTCTGTATACAGTTGTGGAAATATCACGAGTCTTGATGACATCGCAACGCTTGAATCAAGTGGAGTGGTTGAAATCGTTCGATAAGCCGTCCATTTTGCTCACATAATAACGTGCAGGTGGTTATAATCATAGGACTACTGGTATTTGTGACACTGTAGCTACATTTTGATAGCAATTCCATAAGCTGCTGATGATCCAATGGTTAAAATTTGAAGCCCGTTTAACCTCTAACGATCATTCACAGAATGGAGCTATCAGATTAGCTAACAGAGGTTGTTTTCACTCAAATGTCATCGATGACTCATTTTCAGAAATTTTAAATAAAGAAATGACATCAAACAAACGTAATATACAAGACAAGGAAAGAATTATCAACTATTGAAATAAACTGGTTTTTATGTGACATCGCATTATTCTGCTCAATTTGTGGTTATGCAAATATCTTTTGTGTAGAACTGCTTTATCATGTTTCTGCATATGCAAACTTCGTTATTGAAACCTTCTTTCGAATTAGCCTAAGTTTGCGGTTTGTTTCTTATTTTTTGAGACAGAGTATACCTATTCACGTCAGCTGAAAAAATGAAGGTGGTAATGATAACAGAATGCAAGACTACCTGGCTTAATAAACTAAATTGAAATTAAAATAAGAAATCTGAAACCCTGATCAGGTAAGGTAAATACTAAATTACAATTAAACTTCATGTACGCAGTAGAAGAGTTTTTTTTTCTTCTCTCTTTCCTCCCCACCTAAAGTTATTTTTTTTACTTAATCCCTAACAGTTTTTTTCTGGACAATCAATCTAAAAATCAAAGCAGTCTGATAAAAAATGGTGTCACTCTTATGTTTGGAAGGAATTTTCAGCATAAGATCCTTGATAAAAGAACTTATAAATAATGCAACGCAGAGAAAAAAATAATTTCCACCTTTAATTTTTGAAGAAACTTTTTCTTCTGTTATACCTATTGGATTGTAAATTATTGATTAATATAATATTAATCGTTATTATATTAAAATATTAAATCTGTGATACGCTTTGTCAATCTAAATAATATATTTTTTTTCCCAAATAAGCCAAAAAGTTTTCGTTTTTATTGTTCCATTTTCGTTTAGAATTATAATTATGTGCCCCCTCTTATAAAAACTTCTATCATTTCAGTATATACAGTGCTAATAAATGATAGTTTCCGTTAAAGATAAGTAAAGAGATCAAGTTTAGTGACTTTGGTAGCTTCGTAATAAAAAATCTTGATTTTTTAATATCCTGAAGGTTAAGTATTTGATACTTGATAGAAGCGAAAATAGTCTCTTTTGAAGAATTTATATACGTTAAAATTCAATGGACTCTAAAGCATTTTAGAAATTACTGATTCAAATGACGATTTCATAACCGTTGTTGAAAGTTAGTAAACGGTTATTTGCGTGTTTTGCATCAAAAATGTATCACATGTTGTAAATATATATCACGTTTTGTCAGAAATATATAAACAGCAGAAAATATATAAAAACCTCATAACTTGTTTTTATTTTCTTTGTGAAGCTTCAGATTTCATAAAGAAAAATTGTTGTTGGCCAAAGAGGACTTATGAATTGTACTAAATAAGTATATATATAAAAGATTATACGATTAAACTTTTAATAATAATTAGTATATTTGTTATAAAACTACGTAAAAGATTAAACTGGATGATAAGCACAAAATTTCTAATTTTGCTTTTATTTACAAGTAGTTTCAACTGTTATTCTGTCTTTTCATTTATTCTTATAACATATTTTATAAATGAAATAATGAAAGTATTGATTCAAATGATTGATATTTAAAGATTTTATTTTAGTTTTAGCCATTTTTATTTATATTGAAAACAATGGACAATAAATATTTAGTGATTAAAAATGATTATGTGAGTTTTGGCTAAGTTTATTTCACAAAGAATTATGTATTGTTGTTATTATGTATTGTTGAATTATGTATTGAATGTGACGAAGTTAGATAAGATTCATGAGAAAGTATAGTACAAGTAGGGGATCCATGTTGAGGTCTTCTTGAGAGATGCCCATTCCACCTAATATGGGTTTGGGATAAGTCTGTTGATAGTAGCACTTGGTGCAGATGTTGAAAAATTTCTCGTCCCTGTAAGAGAGGCTCTTGATATGTCCACAAGTAATTGCAAGTCTGGAAAGCGCAGAGGAAGAGCTTCTATCTTTCTTGATGGTTAAAGCTGTTCCTGGCTTTTTACCGAGATACTAGTGGTGTGTATGCGGTACCATCCAGGCTTCCATATTTTGTAGTTTTATTAAGGAGTATAATTCTAGGAAGTTGAGAGCAGAAAAAAAGGGACCTGATGTCTACAGCTTGTCCGTCAACTTATTGCCGTATATATCTACATGATATGGGATCCATTGAACGTAGATCTCGTGCTGTAGTGAGTTCTTCCAAAGGCTGGTCAATATTGAAATGATGGTTTTGACATCAATAAGAATCCACTTTCTGAGATGTTTGAATGATCTGCGGTTATATGTTAAAATCCAAAGATTTTCGAAGTCATTTTCTGATAATATTGTCCCTAGTCCTTCATTTATTGCATCAATTCGCTTTTGAATACGAAAACAGTGATCTGGGCTACGACGACTAAAAATCATTTTTTTCTTAGGAGTTTCGGCATAAATACTGCCTACACTTTTAGAAACCTTGCTTCCATCTGTGTAGTTCCTTATGGATTTTTTAGAAATGCTATTAATAACTTCCAGAGCCAACTGTTTCAAATGCTCTGTGACAACGCTTTTTTAATATGAGTGAGAAGGTTAAAGTGGACCCTTGAGAGTCCCTCAGAGAGGTTCAAACAACATTGCAGTTAATGATGCTCAACATCCCAATTAGGTAAACTTTGTAACGTGGCTTGTCTAAAAAAGGCTATTATTCCTTAATTTTTGATGATTTTTTTCAGTTATTAAGGTGTTTGTTCTGTGGGCCATAACTAAAGTTTATTGTAATACTTGGGCAGCTTGACTTAAACCCTGTATTGGTTGTAAGTCAGCCTCGAACAGAACAATTTTCGATAGGCAGGTATACTTTAACCCAGTTATTGTTTGGGCAGTACTCAGTTGAACCTGTTCTAGTTTCTAAAAGTTAAGAATTATGTAATAGCAGTGAATGATGCATTGCATGAAAAAAATATTTAAATTTTCTATGCATCAACCCTTAGATTCATTTTATATTTCTTTTTATCTTTGAATATGAACATCCCATGAATTTTTCACTTGACAGTGTGGGACATTCGTCCCGTGTTCAAATTCGACTCAAAAATGTTCAAAAGTTTCTACCAATACACGTCAGCGCTGTAGGGAAGCAATATTTGAGCATAAACACTGTTGTCGGCAACGTAGTATTAAATTCTTTTTTACTATTCCCCACCCCACCAAAAAAATAAATAAATAAATAAATAAAGTCAGAGCATTTTTTAGGCAATTTGAAAAATAAAATTCCTTTTTAGTGACTAGTTACCATGCTTTCAGTTTATTTCCATTGATTAGTTATCATTTAGTTAACGACTATCACCTTTGTACCCTGTGAATTAAAATGTAACCAATAAAAAGTTAATACTGTTACATTTTGCTTATTAGTACTTTCATATGAGAAATGTGATAGTTACTAATATGCAAATATATACGTTTGAAAATGAAGGTATAAAAACCGTATGAATAATTTGCAATCATTCTGCATAAAGAGGAAGGGAAATTTTTCACTAAAATTATTCACAGTACAATATATATATATAAATATATATATATATATATATATATATATATATATATATATATATATATAT
>JAPDSC010001051.1:52467-95936 GCA_026290005.1 Latrodectus geometricus
TATATATATATATATATATATATATATATATATATATATATATATATGCACATTTAATACAGTACTTTAACAGTAACACATATTCTTTTTAGAAAATCAATAATTAATTTAGTAAATAATACATTTAAAGTATTGAAGACAACTAATCGATTTCAACAAAATTTTATTTACATTTTTGGTCAAAATTCTTTTTACCAAAAATTTAATGCCATGACAGTAACATTTTTGCAAGGAATATTTTTATACAAGGAAATACGCACCCGTTAAAAAAATGGCTTCTCTTCAAAACGAGAATTTTCCTTGTTTGTCTATCATTTTGCGCCGTCATTTCTGGTAAATGTTGTCGCCAAAGTTATGAAAGACGAAACCCTATTGTTTTCGGCCATTGAGAGGAGCGGTTATGGAAATCAAAGCCCTGGGCCCGAATGCCGAACCATAAAACTTTATGAGACGCAAGCACAGCTGCGTGGGCCATTGAAAATGTTGAAGTGCATCAAGTGGGGAATGTAGCGTCCACCCTTTCGCATTCCCCCCCCCGGGCAAATATTATAACGTTCTTCTGGAAAACTTTTTCAACTTTTGAAGTGTGACATAAAAAATACGAACAGATCAATGGCCAATCAAGTTAACCAAGATAAATTTCGAGTATCGATTTAAAAAGGAAAAAGTATGCATTTGCATGAATATGTTGTTGTAAAAAGTCTACATGACTTTCTACAAGTACTTTAGATATCCCCTGTATTTATAAAATGTTTGGCCTTTTGATGCTTAATAATTCATAAAATAATGAAAACTAATACCATTTCTTCATCGAATAACTTATGCATTTTTTACAATATGAATGTTATCATAAACTAGTTACGCTTTCCATTTGACTAATTTTCTTTTATAAACGTCGTCAATGCATGTTATTAGTTGTAATCATTACCCATTTCTAGTTTGAATATTTTTGTTTGTTTCGATCGATTGTTTCTAACTTCATGAACAACTGGACCATATGATACAATACAGCTGGACTTTTTTCTTCAGCGATTTGTAGAAGATATTTTTACGGAATAAAAACATTAAACATTGGTTAACTGAAAAACTAAGATTACAATTATTATAGAGGAAAAGTTTGCTTGTACTTGTTTTGAAATTGGCTACTACCTTTATTATGTAAAATAAAGAGTACAGACATGAAATGGACAAGAGTCAAAAATCGTTTCATATTTAATTATCTTAAACTATAAATATTATTAAATTAAGTTCGTTCCCATTTTTTTTATAAGTTATTAATCAAATTGTGCTGGACGTCTCTATAATATCTGATGACCTTAGTATCTCTCAACACAAAGATTTCAAATTAGGTGAGGTATCAAAAACATGATCTTTAGGACATGAGAACGAAGCCTTACCCCACCAGCCAATCGTAGCTCTAATAAGACAGAATATCAGGAAACTATACTGCGATAAATTAAAGTTGCTCATTTACAGTAAAAGCAATGCTTAACTGTAATTGATAAAAGTGGCATTCAATTCCAGCTAGAAGATGATTAAAGCAATTTTTACTTTGAAATTATTGAATCATAAACTAATTTTAAAATTTAAATATAAATGGGAAAATCGAAATAAATCAACCTGATAATGCTTTGAAACTTTTGAAATTTAATATGTTACAAACATGTATAAGAAGAAGCTTTGTACAAGAAAAATTAGTAAATTAAATGGAAGAGAAGAGTGCTCTGCTTGATGTGTCCATATCCCACATATTTACTATGTGGTTAAGATAACATATATGCATTATTTAGGAAAAAATGGAGGTCAGATTGATATTCACTGGTCAAATTTTGAGTACTTCTAGCGCAATTTATAGTTGCATTGTTGTCCATAAAGTATAAGTCGTCATCAGAATAAAAAATGAAGCATTGCAAAATGCACTAATAGGCAGATCAAGTGCACTTTGCAATGCTTCATTTAATTGACGACATTAGTGTGACGTCATTTCCACAACTGTTTCCAAACAAATACAATGTAAACATTTGTTTAATATTGTATTTAAGAGTGCCTTCTTGACAAACTTGGAGATTTTTGTTTGGCTATCGATTTTATTGGTGATTTTTGTTGGCACAGAACAATAAATTGTTCTGTTGCAACCAGAATACGATTGGAAATAAGCCCAGCTTGGTGATTAACTGTGACTACAATTTGGCGAGAATCAAAGGTTAAGCAAACAAAAGGTTAAAAGTTTTAACAAACACTTTATCCTTAAATAATGAATATAAATTTCAAAAATAACAATTTAAAAATCTATCACCTAAGTCTAAGGCAGTTTCAATGATAAATGATGTTTAACAGCAAATGTTTGGAAACAGTATGACTTCACGACTAATGTCGTCTATTCATTTTCCTAAGCATCACATGGTTTTTGTTTACCCTCAAATAACATCAAAGCACCATTTCAATGCTCGCGGAACATATGTTAAGATTTTAGTGCAATGCGAGTAAGGCCAAATGGTTTCCTAGATTCCTGGGTTTTCACCAAATTCTTCATTTTCCCTCATTGCAATGTAGCTGAAATCATAAGAACCATATTACGCCCATTTGTAATCCTCAGACGTTCAGAGCCTTTTTTTCCCTTTACCACTGCAAATGAATTTTTGCATTTTGGGAAGAAATGAATGATTTTACTACATGAACCCAACTATGTTTCTTATACTTTACCCATGATTTGAACTGAGATCTTCTGAGAAGAGCCTTGGTTGACAAGTTTTGTCATTTAAAAAAATGACATAATTTTAAAAGCCTGTAGTTCAGAAACCTAACTTTTTGAACCTATAAAATATCCTTAATTATAAAAAAAACCTGCATTTACTGTAACACTGACCATTAGCTACTTGTGTGAATCTGCATTTTCAACGATAAATATACTCAGAAAACATATCGATCCTGTCTCACAAATGACCTCTTTAAATCCAGTACAAAATTAGGAGTTAATTATTATATACCAGGGATATAAATTAGGAGTTAGTTATTATACAAACTTTTGGGATCCGGTGCCTACTCCACATTTGAAAAATCGAAGGTGGTCTACCAATGGCAGAGCTAAATTAACATACATATTTATTTTCGGTAACAAGAAAAAATAGTAAATTATGCAATTTTTCTAAAAAAAACTTAATATTAATATTTACAAAATAAAAAATTACTGACGATAATAATCGAAGTATTTATGTATCAAAAACTGACCATCCTCTTCACCTCGTTTAGTTGAAATTTGGAAGTGTATATCTGAGACAAGTTTATCATATTGTGGCTGGTACAAGCTTATTGCAATGCATAAACACGAAGTTAAATGTTCATCTGTTAAATGCGACCAATGATTGTTTCTTGTTCATGGTTGAAAAAGCAGATTCGCGAAGATACCTCGATCGAAAATATGATTTCAAATACAAAATCAATTTGTAAATATTTAGAAACCTTTCCTCAGAAATTAATTTCCAAAAATCAGTATCGCTAAATATGCTCTGGATTTAAGAAATATATCGCATCTTAATTTAATAATTTCTTCCTCGACCGTGACTGATGTAATACCTATTAAATATCCTATTTTTTCAGATACTCCATCAATGTTGACATTTTCATTAAATGGAAATATCATAAAATTGAGTGTTTCTGTCAACCTAATTAAGTCAGATAATCTTCTTTCAAATTCTTCAAACAAAACAAGTAAGTATTAAGCAAAATCTTAGAAGTCTCGGTTTGGATTACGGCTGCATTCTTCCTCCATGTTTTTGAAGTTTCTCAATTCATGTTTTCTTAATTGAGATGCATACATTTCTATGGTTTTTTTGAATATTTTAATTGCGCTCATTATGTCCATTTTAGGTTTTAAATTGTAAACCTTTAATCATAAATCTTTAAATCGTAAATAGTCGCACAGTTTGTTTTGAGTTTTAAAGGGTTGACAGTAGTAAATTTTTATTTTAAATAATTCATTGATGCTATGTCATTAGTCATAAATTAAATTGTTAATATCCGAGGTCATTATCGGGATGATCGTTTGGACTACCTAAAATGTCTTCACGGTCGACATCTTGGCCACCCCTGTTATATACTGAGATACTGAAGTTAATATAGGACAGTTTACTTAGTTAATTGTCTATTAACTTCAGTATCTCAGTATATAATAATTATGACAGTTTACTACTTAGGACAGTTAACTTCAATTTAAATAATTTCGAGAATTAACTTTAGATGAAAATGATATGTTTTTAAGATGTTTTGAATTGTACTATGATAAAGGCATCGTTTGATATTATTATAGTTACTGTTGTTACTTTTATTGGTTTTGTATCGAACTCTTGTTTTAGTAGTGGCTTTTGAAAAGAGTAAATTTTTTATTGCAGTCATGTAATTATTGCAGTCATGTTATAATAAATATTGTTCACACTTTTTTATCTCATCATACTTATGGTAATGATTGAATCTCAACATCTTAAAAAAATTAGAAGTAGTATTTACTCTAAAAAAATCTGTTCTACCCTGAGTCCTATGTCCAATATCATGGAATCATCACGCTGCGTGGTGAATCAAATTCAGTTACTCTAAATGGAGAGTGGAAGGAGAAATGAGCAAAACTGACAAATCTAAACAAATATTAGGTTGGGGGAAAAGAAATCCATTATTTTTACGTGAACTTTATGTAACTTCTTTTGGATTCACTTTGTAAAAAGGTTTAAAACAGCTTTCATGTAGATTTTTAGGTCTTGCGCGTTACGACTGCTGACATGCGGTTAACTTCGATCATTTTTGATATTTTATAGACATTTTCGACGATGCTGTATCCACATGCGAGGTGCATCTCTAACATCAAAAATACCCGAACGGAATCGACGAAACAAAAATTGTACGTAACTGGTTGTTACAGTCTTATATAGGACGATAAACACCTTTCACAATTTCAGCCACCTGGCTAGCCTTTTCGCCGTTACAAGAGAAAAACGAAAATGTATCGAATTCTCTGTTTGTTGTCTTCCATTTTTAAAACCATGTACTCGTAACTGAATGAATCAAACAAAAAACCGCAAGAGGATATTTTAGTTTCAAATGTCACCTTTCCAACGAGCATAAATCTGAAATTGTTTGATAGATACCTCACGAGATATCGATCACTACAGACGTCTACCGAAAAAATAATGGATTACTTTTTCCCCAAACTAATATGTTCTCTTTTTAGATATTCAAAAAAGAGTAAAATAATTTAAATGAAAACTGCCTTTATTGTATTCACAGAGCACAATCAACAATTAGATTATCCAATGTCAATAATTACAATTATGTACTTTCATAAATTAATCATTTATGAATGGGAAAAACCTATCCAGTTACTTATCATATACTTTAACGCAGAATTTTGTCTACAGTGGTGCCATGATCCCAAAATTGGGTTAAATGATTAGTGGAAAATAGTTATATTGTCTGACGAATCATCTTCCACAATTTTCCCTCAACAGGTTGGGTGCTCGCTCGTTGGATGGCACCTGCACAAGCACTTTGATTATATCCTTCCGATTGTTAAGCATGTAAAGGAATTTGTCATGATACTAGAAGCTGTGTCGTGGTTTTCTGTTGGCCAGTCATATTCTTAAAAATGAGGATAGCTTTGCAGAAATATAGAACTTTATTAAATCAAAGATCCATCCAATCGTGGAAACAATATTTTCCTTGTCAGATGGAATTTTCCAGGATGATGATACTACCATTTGTGCAGCAGGACTTAACTAGTCTTAGACTGACGAAGTTGAAAATGAAGTTGCACATCTATCTTGACTCACCTAGTCTTCTGATCTCAATAAAAGGAATAATCTATTTTAGAACATTCAACTCGAAATTGATATCCCGCGAGAAATTAACAATATTTTTATTAAGAATACTACAATATTTCGCACAATCATAAGCATAACTTAATACTTATATGATAAGATTCCAAGATAAATTTAAGCCACACTATATGCCAAAAATGACTTATGTCATATCATAAAGGATATCTAAATAGATCTTGGACATTTCCATTATTTTAATAAATTTTGGATACATACATATATACCTAAATTTTTGTATTCATGTACATGTAAATATTCCACATAATTTTATTAAAAATAAAATTTAGTTCTAATTAGCTTAACCCATTACATTTATTTTTGGTTTTAAGGGCTTAAGGACTACATTCTATGTGTTGTGTGTTGATTTTTGATGTCTTTAGTGATACTCTAGTAAAAAGTAATTTTGATGATTTAAGATCAACAGTTTTTAAAGTTCACAGCAAAAGTAACAGCACCGTATAAAATCAATAATTTTCTATCTTTTAGTGTTTAAAATATGATTAAAACTTTATAGTTCAACAAATAACATTTTCCAGAATTTAAAGAAACAATTTTAATTTTAAAATCACTTATCTTTACAATTTACAATAGCTAAAATAAATTAGATATTCTCCTGGTATGAACAAATACCTTTTAAAAGCTTAAAAAAAGGTTGTAAACTATGTATCGTCAGCTAATTATAGTGTGTAAAGAGTGATTTTAATTTCTGCTATACTCTTTATATGTTAAAGTTCTTGGTTTTAAGATGTTGTAGAAGGAAAGTACATGTCACATATTAAATATAATAATATTCCTATAGGAATCTGGTTAACTTTGTAATAATTTATTATGTTTCTGATTAAAACACTACTATATTTTGCGATAGCTGGTGGTGATATTTAAGACTATATATAAATAGCGATTATTAATTAAAAAATATTAGTTATTCACCCATGACCTGAATAATTTCAAGGGGTCAGCTATTTCAAAATAAAATCAGTGTCAAAAGGCTGTTGGGAAGCTCGCCATTATCACCGAATTGAGAAATTTCAGTCAACGTGAATGAGCGGGTCTTATTCCTTTTATTGTTCTCCCCTAAATGGGGAGCATCTGAAGTAAATACTAAAAGAGCTTCACCAATTTAATTTCATTATTTCATTTCACTTTGCTGTGCTCGTAAAAAAGTATTCCCATGTTATGCTGCGGAAGATGTGTCGTTGGAACAGAATTACAGGAAGCTACAGTAGGGTTGGAAATTGGGGAGAGGAGATAGGGGGAACAGGGGGCACACCGAAGGGAGAAAGGTACTGCTACGCAATTCCGAGCCATTGTGATAACATTTTATTTTCCCAGCACAAAGACTATTTACAGCTTATTGCTGGCAGCTCAGCAAAACGCAATTACTTCAGCGCGTAAAAAAAGAGTGCACTGGCAGTATGAGAGAAGTACTATGATCGCTTTTGCTCTTGGGGAAGGATAAAAAAGGTTTCGGCAATAAACGCCCCAAGAACATGTTTTTCACGATTTCGAACACTTATTTTTTGTTAGTTCCTCTTGTTTACTTAGCTTTTATTTTACATTTTGGAATCTTTTACTAGTTTTCTTTTTTATCTCTGCCTAGAAAGAACTGGGAAGCGACGAAATATTGTAAATAGCATCCCCTGATATTATCTTCCATTCCGTTAGATTTTGTTGTTATTTTTTTTTCGAAAGATATTGTTTTCTGTTTTGGAAAAGCGAACTGTTCTAAGTAATGACGGCATTGAAAGTTTATAAAGCTTGTCACTGGAGATAACAAATGTTTTGTCGACAGGAAAAATCTTTGGAATAAAATTTCTCAGCATATGTTTCCTTTTCCATTTTATGAACTTATGTTGAAAGTTTTCAGTCAAGCAAAAATTAAAATAAATCTTGTCTTTTCATTATAGCTTTTAGTAATTTACCGCATTTAACTCAGATTTTTCATAAATAACATTTGCAAATTTATTTAACTTTTAAATGAAGATTTCATATATATTAGTTTGGGGAAAAAGTTATCCATTATTTTTTCGGTAGACGTCTGAAGTGATCGATATCTCGTGAGGTATCTATCAAACAATTTCAGATTTATGCTCGTTGGAAAGGTGACATTTGACACTAAAATATCCTCTTGCGGTGTTTTGTTTGATTCATTCAGTTACGAGTACAAGGTTTTAAAAATGGAAGATAACAAACAGAAAATTCGATACATTTTCGTTTTTCTCTTGTAACGGCGAAAAAGATAGCCGGGTGGCTAAAATTGTGAAAGGTGTTTATCGTCCTATAAAAGACTGTAACAACCAGTTACGTACAATTTTTGTTTTGTCGTTCGGGTATTTTTGATGTTAGAGATGCACCTCGCATGTGGATACAGCATCGTCGAAAATGTCTATAAAATATCAAAAATGATCGAAGTTAACCGCATGTCAGCAGTCGTAACGTGCAAGACCTAAAAATCTACATGAAAGCTGTTTTAAACTTTTTTACAAGGTGAATTTAAAAGAAGTTGCATAAAGTTCACGTAAAAATAATGGATTTCTTTTTCCCCAACCTAATATTATTCACTCTTATTTTATTGTACGTAATGTAAAAGAATTTAAAAGATTAAGCTACTGAATTTTTTTATAGTAAAAATAGGAGAATTTATTTTAAAAATGCTTCCCAGCAAAGCCACAAAGCATAGCTGATGTCCCAGCAACTATGAATTACGTACTGAATTACCACCGCATCAAGTGATTAATATGATTTCGGTAGTTGTTCCCATTTCTAACTGTTTTTTCCACTTACAAAACTGAGTAATCTCACTGCAACAATGAATTACATCAGCGCAGGAACATTGGACTACGAGATTTTTACGGTCATCGATCTTCCAACAGTATTATATATTCAACTGAGTCAAATATTGAACATACTACCTGCTGAATATTAGAATGATGTTTTTCCTCATAATTTAATCATGGCCCTTATTTGTATTTATGATCTCCAGTGTTGGTTTTATTAGATAACGTTTCAGATTGGTTAGTTTTATCAACAAAAGATGTTTATATAGCTGTGAAATTCCTCATTTTGAAACATTTTCAATTTATGAAATAAAAATTTAAATTTTTATATATTTTATTTACAGTTTCTTAAATCACATCAATGGAATGTATCTAGTCCTCTTAGTACAACGATTTTCAAAAGAATCAGATATCAAAGCCGAGATCCTGTTGACATGTGAGAATCTTTTACCATTTGGTTATCAGAGCCTTAATCTTTCAAAACTGAAAAAATTATCTAATAGCAACTAAAGTTTTCACAAGATTAATTTTGATCGGAATTAACAGTAAATATATAAGAAAAAAAATCTTGCTTACATCATGCAAAATATGAAAACAACAATTTACTGTCTAGCCTTATTGAAATAATCATTTAATTTACTTGATTTTAAGCAAATTCTTAATCGATAAGCCATTTATAATCTATTCGGAATGCAATAATGATCTATAATTAGCTTTAATCCCTATCAAACGTTATTTTAATGTGATTTCAGTAGTGATTAGTGCTAATCGGAGTTAAGATCCGCAGTGTCGTGATACTATTGATTTCATGAATATATAGAGTTAATTTCTCAATTCAAGGTCAAAAAATCAATGCTTATGATAATTTTGGTATTAAGTTTTGATATTTGATTAACAGTAAGTTAATATCAATCTAATAGTGAGAGATGTTATTACTAACGTTATACATGGAGGGAGGGGGAGATGTCATTCTTACGTTCTGTAGGAAGAAATCTTCCTTTGTTTTTAAATGTTTAATGCCATTATTTTTGGAAAAATTTTAAATGCTTCATTTTGTTTTTATTAGATTCAAATAAAAATTATTGAAATTTAAAGTTTTTTGAAATCTGAAAAGATTTGAAGATGTTTATGAATCTTACCTTTAAATTAGATAGATGAAATATCAAAATAAATTTGTGTATTTAGTGTTATAATTTATAAGTTTCCTGTTATTAATCTGACAATTTAAAATTAGTTTATATAAATAACTTTTTTGTGATTCATTAAGAGAATGTATGCCATTTTTGTCTCCTCCATATTGTAAAATTTATTGACAAAACACAAGTTTCGAAAAAAAAACCGAATAAAGAAATTAAGAAAAAAATGTAATTTTCTTGAAAGAAATTATAACAAAATATAGCAAATAACAATAAGAGTAGACTTTATAAATAAATAAGTTTAATTGTGGTTTCAAAGGGGCTGCCTTCTACACTAAAGCAGAAGTACAAATGCTTCTTTAAATTTTTAGCAATGGGCAGAAAGTCTTCTATTTTAATCCATCACATTCCCCCCCCCCCCAGCGATTAGTTTAGAGAATCCAAATATTTGTCAGAGTCCAAATATTGTGGAAGCCGTATAATCAAAAATGGATCATGCATTTTAATACATGGTATTGAGATTTGGTGAATATCATGACCACTCATAAGATGATATCATGTCCTGAAAATGTGCCTGGCACCACTTTTGTGTTTTTTTGGCTTTTGCAGAATCTAGCTGAAACGACCAGTTTATATTACCGAAATGACGTTTGACCAACCAATGTATAAACAATAGCTTCTAGAATGTCATGTTTGACAGATTTTGATTTATTTTAATAACTTTATTACAAAAACCAGAGATGTTTTGCGCTAATTCCAACCAAGAATATTATCGAATTTCAAATTTGTCCATGTTTAATAATTGCTGAGTGCTTGGGGTTTCTATACACCAGATCTTATCATTTTGAGAGTTATGAATTTGTTGGATGGTAAAGAGTTTTTCATCAGTGAAAATGAATCTCACTCAGAACTGATTTGCTGCTAATCTTAGATAATTTAAGCATCTTAAATCTAGCCAAGTCAGTTTTCATCCATGAGAAGCTGAACTTTTTAGAACTTGTAAGACTGTTTCTGTTTTTTACTAATTGTCTTAATTTTGCTGGCCAACAACTTTTGGCCCATCAATGGCCAGAATGTGTTGGCCCACTATTTATCACGGCCCAGTTTTTTTTTGACCAGCACTCACCCACGGCCGTAATGGCCAGAGTCGGGCCATAGAACGGCTTGCCTTGACCATCAGAAAACCGACTTGGCCAGCAGCGGCATGGCATTCAGCCGACAGTTTGTGTTTGCTGGGAGCTCAGATTATCGACCTCTTTTTCCCATTTCATGTGCAATCTTTCTCCTGAAAAACAATGGATTTCATTGAACCTGTTTTCAATGGTCTTATGATTATGCAAAGCGTTCACCTTAAATTTTCATCCTCTTCCTGATTGTTGACCATCACTGTCTACTATTTGAAACAGCGGTTTCATCATACATGTTTGACGAGGTACATTTAACAAACGAATGATATCTCATTGTCGTTGCTTAAACAACTCTAATGTATCAGATCTTTTTGCTTGAAATTGTAAAAATGTTAAAAAGCTAAAACATAAAGTATGAAATATATAAAATATTAGTTTGGGGAAAAAGTAATCCATTATTTTTTCGGTAGACGTCTGTAGTAATCGATATCTCGTGAGGTATCTATCAAACAATTTCAGATTTATGCTCGTTGGAAAGGTGACATTTGACATTTCCTCTTGCGGTTTTTTGTTTGATTAATTTAGTTACGAGTACAAGGTTTTAAAAATGGAACACAACAAACAGAAAATTCGATACATTTTCGTTTTTCTCTTGTAACGGCGAAAAGGCTAGCCAGGTGGCTAAAATTGTGAAAGGTGTTTATCGCCCTATATAAGACTGTAACAACCAGTTACGTATAATTTTTGTTTCGTCGATTCCATTTGGGTATTTTTGATGTTAGAGATGCAACTTGCATGTGGATACGGCATCGTCAAAAATGTCTATAAAATATCAAAAATGATCGAAGTTAACCGCATGTCAGCAGTCGTAACACGCAAGACCTAAAAATCTACATGAAAGGTGTTTTAAACATTTTTACAAAGTGAATCCAAAAGAAGTTACATAAAGTTCACGTAAAAATAATGAATTTCTTTTTCCCCAACCTAATATTTACATATTAAAATGGTAGACAAAAAGAAAGGAAGAAACAAATTAAAAATAAATTCAATTTTGTGTAGCTATAATTTTGTCTGAGTTTTTTTTTCTTCCTCTGTAAACTACTTCCATAATACGCAATATTTGATAATTAAATTTATCAAGTATCATTCTTGTCTTCATGTTAATTTTGTTATTAAGGTTGTTTTAAAACATACTTCAGAAATGTTTTTTTTTTTCAAAAATTCTCTCAAATTGTTTATTTGAAATTTATGAAAATAGCATTTTAAAAAATGTTTCTTCAACCTCTTTTTCCAAGAGAATTTTTTCTATTTCGTTTTTTTTATATCTTCTCCGATATTTTCTTCGACCAAGGTTAGGAAAGTTCAGTTCCGTTATTTTTGGTCATTCAGAAAGACAGTTATGAAAACCAGAATACAGGGCACTCATGCGATCAAGTCATAAAACTTTATGTGACGCGAACCACAGCTGCGAGGGCCATTCAAAATGTTGAAGTGTATCAAATGGGAAATGGAATCCCTTCTTTTTTACTGTGTCTATATGTGAAAGTACATTCGACATTTTTATGGAAATATTGTTCAATTTTTTAACACGTACTATAAAAATATCTAGCAATCTGGAGTCCTAATATTGCATAGATTAATACGAATTTATGTGCATAAGATATATTAGTATATACGATTATATACAAGTATACATACATTACATATATATATATATATATATATATATATATTAGCTCTAGGTGTGCTACAAATCATGCCATCATGTGAAGTAGAATCATTTTTTATAATTATGTAAATTTTATGACCATTGGAATCAGCGTTGCAAAATTATGGAGACAAAACACTATTTTATTAGGTACACTGTATATATTTTAGTTGTATATTTATATAAAGCCTGAAAGAGTTAGAAATATTAGTTTGGGGAAAAAGAAACCCATTATTTTTACGTGAACGTTTTGTAACTTCTTTCAGATTCGCTTTGTAAAAAGGTTTAAAACAGTTTTCATGTAGATTTTTGGGTCTTGTACGAAGCTACGACTCCTGACATGCTGTCAAGTTTGATAATTTTTGATATTTTATTGACATTCTCGACGATGTTGTATTCATGCGAGGTGCATTTTTAGCATCCAAATACCCAAACGGAATCGACGAAACCAAAATTGTGCGTAACTGGTTGCTACAGTCATATATAGGACGATAAACACCTTTCATAATTTTAGCCAACTGGTTAGCATTTTCGCCATTATAAAAGAAAAACGAAAAAGTATCGAATTTTCTTTTTGTTGTCTTCTATTTTTAAAACCTTGTACTCATAACTGAATTAATCAAACAAAAAACCGCAAGAGAATATTTTAGTGACAAACGTCACCATTCCAATGAGCATAAATTTGAAATTGTTTGATAGATACCTCACGAGATAGCGATCCCTACAGACGTCTATCGAAAAAATAATGGATAACTTTTTCCCCAACCTAATATAAAAAAAGGAAATCCATAATATAATAGGATGTTTGCACTATCTTGCTTGATGTATTTTATTGGGGTTCTTTTCAATATTTGTAGATAACGTGGTTAAAAGTCAACATGATAATTGAAATCCTTCTCCTATATTTCAATTTTTTAAAATATTTTTTGTTATTAATTGTGTATCGAGATGATTTCTTCCTTTCACACAATGCTTAGTTTATTATTTCTACGTTATGGCTTCAGTTAGAATTTTCATGGTTGACAAATACCTAAAGTTTGAGATTTATAAAAACAATTTGATCTGAATTTATTATTTGATTATTTGATCTGAAATTACTGCGAGGTTTGACATCTTGCAAGTCTGTACATAAAATATGATGGCTTACCGTGCATAGAGAAGAAGAGTGCACTATTTTATTTTGGATAATCATTTTCTTAATACCTCATTGATATCAGCAAAATAAAAATAACCAATCCCTTGTTTCAAATTTTACCGTGTACATGTATTTAGACAGCACATAGCTTAAAGTCTAAATGCCGAAAGACATTGTAATGAGTTTTAATATTCAAAGTCCACCGTATATTGAAATATGGGAAAATTTAAAACCAGGCTCATTTTTTTTATTGCTGATATCTTATATTTCCTTAGAAAAAAATATTACCAATTGTAAAATTAAAATATACCTCGTGGTATACTTTATTTGCTGTAACTTAAAAAATATATTTACATAATTATTTAAACTATTTTTAACACATATTTTATAAATATATGCGCACAATGATTAAATATTTAGGCAAAGTATTAAAGGCTTTTTAAAAGTAACGTGTTTAAAAAATGACAAACAAGGGATTTCAACATATCTGCTTCAAATGTCACTTCCAGGAGATATTTTGGAGCTACAAAACACGGATATCGTAATGTTAATTGTTCATAAAAGCCAAATGAGTTGGTACATTACTATTTTTAACAATAATTATATTGTTATTTAAAATGCGATTTAATATGTATTTTTTCAATAGAACATTTTGATACAACGAAAAAGATGGCTTAACAGCTTTTTATTGCTGTAAGAGTTTTTAAGACTTATCGAATATTATTTTCCAAAAGGACTTTTCATACAAAGTAGGTCATAATTAAATGTGTATAGTGAAGAAATCCAGAAAATTACCTAACTGGAAACGGAAAATCCGCTGAAAGGTATAGCCATATTTATAAAAATTCAACAACCATTACACATTTTTTGAATGATTAAATTCACGGCTTTCTTTTTATAAGATCATGGTTTTATAACTAGGTCTTTAATGTGACATTTGGAACTCTTATTTTGTTATTTTTTCTAAAAATCAAACTCCATGTTTCATTTTGAAATCCCACCAAATTTCCAAATTTTAAGTTGCTTGGGCATTTGCATTTATTTCATTTGCTTACCATTTATATAGGAGTTTAGTGGAAATTTTAGAACTAAATATTTTCAAGTACACTACTGTCCATAAAAATTGCTACACTAGGAAGAAATGCAGATAACAAAATGATATTTATTGGACAAATATATTATACTAGAAATAACAAGTGATTAAATTTTCAAAGAATTTGGCTGGATAGATCCTGAGAAATCAGTACCCAGAACAACCACCTCTGGCAGTAATAACAGCAGTTATACAACTGGGCATTGAGTCAAACAGAGATTGGATTGCATGTACAGGTACAGATGCCCATGCAGCTTCAAAACGATGCCACAGTTCATCAACCGTAGTGACTGGCGTTTGGTGACGAGTCAGTCGCTCGGCAACCATTGACCAGACGTTTTCTATTGGTGAAAGATCTGGAGAACGAGCTGGCCAGGGCAACAGCCGAACATGTTCCGTATCAAGGAAGGTCCGTACAATACCGGCAACATGCGGTCGGGTTTTATCCTGCTGAAACGCAGGCTTTCGCAGGGCTCGAATAAAGGGTAGAGACACGGGTCTTAACACACCAGAAATGTAACGTGCACTGTTCAAAGCACCGTCAATGCGAACAAGAAATGACCGAGACGTGTATCCAATGGCACCCCATACCATCACGCCAGGTGATGGGCCAGTATGACGATGACGAATGCACGCTGCCAGTGTGCGTTC
Organism: Latrodectus geometricus; assembly: GCA_026290005.1. Lineage (NCBI taxonomy): Eukaryota > Metazoa > Arthropoda > Arachnida > Araneae > Theridiidae > Latrodectus > Latrodectus geometricus. The sequence continues at coordinate 67,959 of JAPDSC010001051.1, forward strand.
ACCACGATGCCGCCAAACACGGATGCGAGCATCATGATGCTGTACACAGAACCTGAATTCATCTGAAAAGATGACGTCTCGCCATTCGTGCGCCCAGGTTCGTCGTTGATCACATCATTGAAGGCGGTCTTATCTATGACGCAGCGTCAAGGGAAGGTGCAGCCATGGTCTCCGAGCTGAGAGTCCATGCTGCTGCAAACGTCATCGAACTGTTCGTGCAGACACTTGTTGTCTTCCAAACGACCCCGTTTCTTGACACACGGCTCGTGACGTGGTTGCACGATCCATTACGGCCATGCGGATAATATGCCTGCCTTCTCGGCTGCTAGTGATAGGTGGAAATTGAGATCCCCCATGGCGTTCCGTATTACCGTCCTGAACCCATCGATTCCATACATAACTAACTGCTAACAGTCATTGGATCTCATCAGTCTATATTGCTAACAGTCATTGGATATCGACCGACGCGAGCAGCAATACTGGGATAAGATAAACCGCAATCCCGGTACGCTACAATTCGACCTATATCAAAGTCAGAAACGTGCTGGTACGCATTTCTCCTTCTTACACGAGGCATCACAACAACTTTGCACCAGGCAACAACGTTCAAATGCAATTTGTGTATGAGGAACCGGCTGAACAATTTCCTCATTTAAACACAATGTAGGTGTCGCTACTGGTGCCTGCTTTGTCTGAATGCGCTGAAAAGCTAATCATTTGCATATCACAGCACCTTCTTCCTTTCGCATAAATTTCACGTCTGTAGCATGTCGCCTTCTTGGTGTAGCAATTTTAATGGCCAGTAGTGTAGATAAATTCCTCCAGTAATTCTTGTTAGATATAATTTTTTTTTATTTACATAAGGTTAACGAAACATTTGATTCTATGTTATATGAATGTCATACTATGATAATAAATACAATGATATGTTTATCTTTCTATAGGGCAAAGATAATTATTAATAATTTAATCATCTTAATTATCTAGTTTTATTTTATTACTAGTTTACTTATATATAAATTACACACTAAAGTGATATGCATTTTGAAATAATTCTGTTTCAATTTATTAACTTCGAGAAGGTGTCGTTCTCATGATTAAAATATATATACATACATGGCGGTGCAAACAAATCCCAGATTGTACCATAAGAATAATAATCTTTTAATACTCGTCCATTACCTAGTGCCTCATAATTTTGAACCATGGTCAGATTAAGAGGCCAGACCCGAGCTTACTACCTGCACTTCCTTTGCCTGCCGCACCAGCGAAGGACATTGGACGTCACAGATTAGCGTAGACATGTCCCTAATCTGGTGAGCTTTAGCAACCAAGTAAGGTATATGTGATAACCCTCCCAGTGACCGTGCAACATGATGCTTCACTTTGCTGATTTTTATGGTAAGCAGCGTAAAGCTACTGAGCCATTGGAGTTCTGATTAAGAGAAGTTCTACATCTGACCCAACCATGACTCCAGTTTGATGCTTAGTCTGGTACAAGTTAAAAATTCCGTATTATTTATTGCTCCATTGTATGGCATAATGAAGAGAATAAGATGCCAGTTTGAAAGTCGAGATATGCTGTGGTTTAAAGTTACGACTTGGTTAGCTTTGATTAACGGCCTCACTCGATAGAAAATAGCAACCGGAATCAAATAGCATTAACATATCCTAATGTGTCGTATTAAATGAAATTACTTTTAATAAAAAATGCCAAATATTCAATTATTTATCAATTAATTTTTTAGCAGGTTCAAGTTTTAGTGTTGAAAACAACCTTTAAAAAATCTCACTATTAATTAAAGTTATTGGTGTACTTTTCTGATTTCTTATTACTGCCAAAGGAATCCATTAAACTAAAAAAAAACTGACTTGTTAAGAGTCATGTTTGAATGACATGGTCACCATATTAAATAACATTTTCTTATCCAAATTTCCTGACAGCATTAAAAGTAGAATAGTGGTCCACATTGGAGTCAGTTATAGAACTTTAAGGAAATGAAAGTGGTGCTTTTCCCACCAGGCATCACCACCCCTGATATCACATTGTTGCACCCCTGATATCACCTGATATCACATTCTTTAAAATGATCTCCTTGTATGAATTATATATACTCAGTGCTTAAAATATTCTTTCACATAAAAATATCGATAGGAAGCATTTAATTTTTAATGCCTAATTTAAGAAATAAAACGCATAGATTGCAAGTATTTTAACTCCTGTTTATTTATATATATGTATATGGTATAGTATCCATTTAAGCTTTTACCCAACAGGATGAAGGATGCCTCAAATGACTGCGCGCTCACGTGTTCAACCGACCCAAAGAATCTTGACAACCACAGTTCAGACACAGATGCGTATTACTCATGATTACGCCACCAGCATTCAGCGGAATTCCTGCTGTTCATCAGACTAAGAATTAATTACTCGTGAAAAGAGAACCGCTTATGGATGAAATTCATCTTTCGCGCTATCATCAATATTACCATTTGACCTGCCACTTTGCGCGGTGGCAGTTAGGACAGCTAACTGGATTAACAATCATTTACGATGACGTTTTTAAACGCGATGCTGGAATCTATTAATAATAGAGTAGAAACATGTGTAATGTTGAATAATTTAATGTTTTTCTATTGATGTAATATACAGGAATAGATATAACATGTGGGTAATACATTTTGGTATTAATTAATTCGTAAAATAATATAAGGATTTGATTCAAATTAGAAAGTTTAATTGTTACGCAGAGTAACACTATTTTATGATTTTTACTCAGGTATTTTCACATGTTCCCTTGTCACGTGGACAGTATGACGATAGAATTAATAAATTAGTTCAGTACATCCAATTATAGATTTTTGGCCTCAAAAGTTCAGGCAATCTGGAGTTACAGGAGATTACAAGATATTATGATAACCCAATTTATTGGAATTCAAATGCACAATTTTTTGAACTGGTAGCCGCCTACTCTATCTAGTGGTCAGTGAGCATGACTGAGGATAAAGAGGTCTGGATTCGAATCCCGGTTTGGGCATGGATGTACTTTTTCTTTCTCTCTATCCTGTCTTTGCCCTTTCCTTGCATGAATGGTTGCCTACCTTAAAAACGGGTACCCATGGTGTACTGAGGAAGTCGAACTCCACACCCAATTGTGATTCAGTTGAAAAAGTGGAGCAGCGCACCCATACTGCCAGTCTAGCTGGCACTCGACAAAATAAAAAAAAATTGAACTGGTAATGAAATTTATGAATATTTGCAGCCAATTTGACTTTAACATCATATAATAGTCAAAGGATGTTGAAACACATTACTGGCAAATATATTGAATATAAAAATTATAATCGTAGCTTTTAGATCACAAATAATCTACACTTTTCTTATAAAAGTAACTTTTATAATGAACGCTTCGGAATTCTACCAGATGATTTAGAATCTCAACAAACAGAATCCAATCAGGCAATTACTTGTGTTATGATCAATGCAAATAATAAAAATATTCAAAGCGGAAAGGAAAATTTTCGATAATTAACAAGATGCGATATGATGGAATTCATAAAGAATAAAATATTGAAAGGGAGAAAAACCATCGATGGAAATTTTCATTCCGTAAAATAATGTACAGTAGTTCATGGGTTATATTTCATGAATAAATATGATAATATATCGAGAGAGTGCGAGTTTACCTCTTTATCTTCAGTAATGCATGAGTTATTAAACTTCAAAGTGTATAACCGATATTTCACAATAACCTTGTATTCTGCCTAGTTCAAAAAAAAGTTAATTAATATTGAAAAACAGTTTTGGAAATATTATTTTAATTATATATAATTTTTCACGTTTCCTCATATAATTATATATAATCAAACATCTATTTTCTTCTTCGAAAGGAGATCGTGATGCATGAAAAAGAGTGTTATATCTCTCATGTCTAATGTCTAGAAAGTGGTGGGTTCGATATTTGACACAGTAGAAAATCATCACACTCAAAGAACCTATAAAGATTAAACATTTAATATTATCCAATATTTTTGAGCTAGTCTGACTTAGCACGAAGTAAAAGATACACATGCTTTCAACTTATCACACTTTTAAATTTTCTTTGAAACGATGTGGAAACTGGACACAGCATCATTGTTTTGAAATAATGCGACTTAAAAACTTGAAATTGTAGACTGTGCTAAGCACCTCTGATAAGCAGAGATAGGCTGTCGGAAACTATCAAAATATTCTAATCTAATATTTTCCTAAAAATGTCAGATTAATAAATTTATTTTTATTTCTCACATGTATGTATTACAGTAATTACACTTATCCAAATATTAAGTTAATTTAGAGTGTTTGTTTATTCAAAAACTACTATCTAATTTTTATGATTTTTAGCTCCATAACAATAACTTACCAATTTTAAAATTAAAAATTTAAATTTTTAAAAGTTTATGATAAAAAACAATTCTTAGATAAATAGGACATTACTTTTAATACATTTTAAAAGTACGTTATGCTTGGATTAAACATTAATAAATAAGAAATTAATAATATATCTTAACAATGTGTCAAATAATTTATCTGAATAACATGTAATCACAATAACATTAAAGTGATATTTATGTAAAGAAAAATATAAATTATTTCTATAAAGTCTTTAGAGAGAGCTACTTTTATATGTATCATGAATTACGGCGAATGTTTAAAATTGCCTATTTCTATCAACCAATACTACTAAATATTATCAACTACAATATCATTTTGAGTCTTAGAGTAGTGAATAGTTCGACTTCTGAAGTGACCCTCAGAAGTCAAACTATTCACTATATCAGACTATATTAGCAATGCTACTTAAGACCATAGGAGTTTTTAACGTACACAAGGATTCCTTTAACCAGTTTATCTTTGGTTCGGTCAAGGCATCGAACCTACTTCGTTTCGGATATGAGAATTATTACCTTATAAGGCAATAAATCGATTATTTTCTTTTTCAAATAAAATAAGTCATGTATTATAAATATCATACAATTGGAAGATACTTTCATAAAGTTTTTAGTTTTATAGCTCTTCCAATCTATTATCTTCACGTACTTCAATTTCTTTGGTCTGGAACCGTCCAAAATAGGCAGTATAGCGTTTGTGAAAACCAAACAGGAACTGTTCCAAAAATGATAATCACAAACGCTACATTCATTCAAAAAGAATTTAATATGTGTAATACTTTTTTTTAATTCTTATATTTCTGATGTTATTTTTTATTAAATTCATATATTTATTATATATTCATATATTTATTATATATTTTTATTAAATTCAATATATAGCTCGCAACTTTTAAATTTTTATCTTCTTATTTTAAATAATTTCTAAACTTTTAGAGATGAAACTGAACATCTATATTCATTTATAAAATGTTATCATTTTGAAAAGGAAATAACAATCAATATTTTCAATTTCACTAAATTAAACAGTAAAAGGGAAATTTTAACTTTTTTTGATCATACACATGCAAAAAATGTACCACAGATTTATGTGTTATCGATTTTCACTTCATGCCTCAATAAGCCTTTATAATTTAGAGAAACGCCATCAGTAGCTTTTTTTGGTAGGGTGTTTTTCTCATTATCGGAAGGTTAAATAAATCATGGTCACAATGTTCTCCAAGTAAAATGATATCTGCAGCTTGGCCTCTTCGCTCACCGGACCTCAATCCACTAGACTTTTTTTCATGAGGCACAAGAAATCTTTAGTGCATGAGCCAAGTACACAAGTCAAGTATTGGAGAGTCCTCTACTTGTTTCATGTATCTAAATTACGAAGATTCCCACTTAGTTGCTTCCACCGAACTGGTAGAGCCCAACTCTGGGTTTGGTACAGGAAATGCTAGTTCAACAACAATTTATATTGTCTTCTTAGTTACTGAAGTTACCTTCATTAGAGGTAGTATCGAACCCACGAATTGTTATATTCAATACAAAAAAGCTAACCACTTTATTGCTGGGATCCGCAAAACGGGATCAAATAAGGATAAATATATAATTAACTTAATAATAACAATATATATAATGATATCTTTATAAACTATACAATTAATAACAGTGATACATTAATACAATTAATAACAGTGGATTTAAATTAATGTAAAATTATAATTTATTCAGTTTCCCTGTATTATCCTCTTCTAATTTTTCTAATTCTGAGCTTTAGGGAAATTTATCTATTTCTTTATTTAAAAAAATGAATTAATTAATTTTAGTGAACTATATCAAACATTCATTTTGAACATACTTCATTAAGAGTAATTTTAACTTGAAATTATATACATAAGTAAAAAGCATTACATATTTAATTTAAAATGATTGAAACAATATTCTTTAAATCAAAATTTAACGAATTTGTGTAGATATTTATATAAGTTATACTGTATAATGATTTAATATTGCTCAAATAAAACATTTTTGAGTACATTTAGTGAGTAGTACATGTGTTTATATAGATTTATCTAGTTGAAAAATAATTTCTTACAAAAAAAATGATAAATATCTAAGCGAATTGTACAAGTTCCCACACCAAATTTTTGTCAAATTACAGTTATATTTCAGATTACTTTATATTCCTAGAAACAGATCTCTCCATGATTTGTAAATACAATCTCATGAAACAAGATGTTGTGCAAAATTTTGAATCCATTGAAGGATTAGTTTCACACAAAATAAAAAAGGGGTATTGCTGCTCTTCTCATAAACAGAAAGCAAATCAAGAGAAATTTCTAAAACGAGAAGAAGAGCAGAGACTTCAGATACAATTTAATTTCTTTATTCCATTTCGTTTTTCAGGACTCGTAAAAAGTGTCCTTTACTATGCTAAGTACATTGTGCCTGTTCAGCAGCAATATTGGAAGAAGCTATACTAAACTCGGTGACTTCTCGCTAGCGAAGCGAGTTCAGGTAAAAAACGAAAGCAGAAAGGCATAACTTCGCAATTCCAGGTCATTGTAATAACATTTTATTCTTTCCAGCACAAAGACTATTTACAGCTTATTGCTGGCAGCTCAGCAAAACGCAATTACAGAAGCGCGTAAAAAAAGAGTGCCTTGGCAATCTAGAAATACTATGGATAGCTTTCATTGTTGGGATGAATAAAAACATTGTTTTGGAATTAAATGCCAAAAGAACATGCTTTCTGCGATTTCGATTACTTAGTTTCTGTTACTTTCCTTTGTTTACTTAGCTTTTATTTTATATTCTAGATTATTTTCTTACACCAGTTATTTCTTACGTTTTTTTTTTTTTTTGCGTGGGGGCGAGGAATAACAGAAAAAAAGTTGTAAAATATCTATGTATATTTATTCCACTTGGTTATTTCGTTTTTTCTTTTTAAAATGTCATTTATTCGTAATGTTCTTATGATGCACGTCAAGAATAAAATACTTGTTTTATTTCTTGAAATATTTATATGATACAAATATTAAAATTCGACTGATGAGATTCTTTATTGAATAAATTTCATATACCCAAATTTCCTTTGTGTTTCTTATAAATTCAGATTTCACGAATTTTAAATCCATCTTCGATTAATCTAACTTCATTAATGCACTGTAAATTATAATATGTATTTTACTCCTTTTGTGCATTCTATTTAGTTCATTTTCAAACTGAAAATGTCTGTAATATATATATATATATATATATATATATATATATATATATATATGCCCAATGTATCTCGGATTTCGTTAATGTTGTGTTAACTACATTTTTTAGTGTAATTTTGTATTAAAATGTAAAATACAAAACTACACAATGTTATTTTTTGAAAATGAGAGAAACAATAATATTTTAGTAATGAATAATTTAACATATATTTTGAAAGATTTCATGCAAATTTATTTTCTGGTATTATAATATATGATATTAAAATGCAAGAGTATCAAAGATAATGTATGATTTTGAAATATCATTTTGAACATCAAAACTGATGCAATGTAAGATTTTCGAATTCAAACATACTTGTGCATCAAAGGAAATGTAATTCCGATTTTTTAAACTAAATATTCTTAGGCAATAAAGTTAGTGTTGTGTAGGTTTTTGATACTCCAAATCGGTAGAAATATATAAACCTAATTTATTTAGAATTTTAGATAAGAGCATCATTTGAAGAAAGAGATCATGAGAATGTATTTTTAATTTTCATCTTTTTATATCTTGATAGTTACTTTTTTAGCTTCGAACTGCCAGGGCAGTGATTTATAAAGTTAATTAATCCGAGTATCCATGATAATGTTTTAATCAAAATAGATTAATAATATCCTGTTCATTGCCTACTTTAAATTATGAATATTTTTGCTAGTCTCACACTGCTTAATTGTTATTAAAATCAGTAACCTGATTTCTACTTTCCCTCTATCGGAATGTTATTAGTTATTTTATATATATATAGAAAAATAAATATATATAAAGATAGAGAGAGAGAGAGAGAGAAAATAAATAGAACCAAAGAAATACAATATTAACCAATAGACATTATAGGCAGACGAATCAGCGCAAAAGCAGCTAATAAAGAAATACTAATAATATAAGATGTAATTTGTAGAGCAATAAAAATCAAAGGCTATTGTAAGAATAAACTATACAATTCATACCAAATAAGAAAAAGAAAAAAAATTAAATAATACAAATAGGGAAAAAATTTCCTATTGGTATTTAGTAGTTTTTTCTTGATTTTCTCCTATTTGTATTAAATTATATAGTTTCTTCTTACTCTTGTCTTTGATTTTAATTGCTCTTCAATTTACATTATAAATATATAGGGTGACATATTAAAGGAAATTATTATGAAGCAAAATTTTTACCATTAGACGCCAAATTACGTATATATATATATCTGATTCAGATTTCCCTAACTTTTTACCATTAAGACACCTTAACAGAAGATCTTCTTTTTATCTTCTGTTAAGGTGTCTTAATGTCTTAACAGAAGATCTTCTTAATAACAATTTCGACAGTATTTTTTATCGATCATATACCAGGTCACTGCTCTCTACTGTAGCTCAGAAAGTCTCACTTTAACAGTAACATGAGAGCTTAAAACATTCACGTAGCGAAATATCTTTCAATACAGGTACTCGATATTATTTACGAAATTTAACTTCTATTACACGAGAAATTGCGAAGAAGAAAAAGAAAAACACAATTTGTTTAGCCACATTACGCAACATCTGTAATAAAATCGTGAGACTTTCGTGAGTTTTTTTTTTTTAACGAACTTGTTTTTGAATGTCACTATGTTTATCAGATCAAGATCTGTTAATGAAAATGACTAATCAAAACGAGTGATTCCACTATAAACTTTCAAAAGAAATTTAAGTTTTTGAAGGAGATGTAAAAAAGGTTCATTAATTATCAGAAATCTTCATTTAATAATCAATATACCTGAAGAAGCAGACTTGTTTAATAGTTTCTTCAGACAATATTCATATACCAATGTAAATCGGTTCAATTCCATTTTCTGTTTCTTATTTGCTTTGAGATTCTTTGTAAGTGGTTTTGGAATATTCCTATAGATAGACGAAGCCTATTTTAACTTGGACTATTTGGTAAATAATCACAATTAGATTTGTGAGCTTGAAAATCCAAGTTTAATGTTACGGGTTTAATGACCTAAAAAATGGTATGATTTTTCTGAATCCTTTATATATTTTGTGCCAACATATTCATTCAAGGAATTAAGTACTAGAAATTCAATAGCACACTGTCACACTGAATAGTGATGTCTCATCGTTATAAAATAATAAAATTGTTTCTGATGAGCAAGAATGTTATTGACATTCACTCGTAACTTTTATGCGGTATGCAGTTCCTTCACATGTTAGCCTTTGTAATAAGAACGTTTTTAAAAATAACTTTACAAAGGAACGTGTTATCAGAAGCCAATTTTGTGTTCTGTACCCTATCTGATATTGATACACGAAACAATTCCCAGGAAATACTGCGTTCAGCTATGAAGCATGCTATCATATTATATAATACCAGACGGCAGCGTAAATAATGGACATTTTTTGTTGCAATAAAGTTACTAAATTGTTGTACATGTATAGCAAATCTGTAATTTATTAAAAAAGCCTCCTTATCACTGATGACTAAGCATATTTTTTAATTCGCTTAAAGAAATTCTTGTCCATTCCCTATATATATATGAATAAAGCAATACTTAAATTAATGCTTTCAAATTGCTGATTTAAGATTAAATGTCCTTTTTACCAATGCACTGATAAGACGGTTTGCCATGTTATGATCACTTTCTGAGTATTAATGTTCATCTTAAAATCCAAACAAGATCAACATTCGATTCTGAGCCACTGAAAAGACCCACTCGTATTAGAAAACCCAAGGTTCAATTCCAGCAACTGGTGGTTATAAAACAACGGACAGTATTCTCATGCGTTCATGAAGAGCATTCAGTGGGAAAGTTTCTCTGAATTTTCAGGGTTATTCTCTTATGACATATAAAGGCAGTCTACTAATAATGAAAAGTTCTGCCAGAATACAAGGTGGCTTTGGATATTCAGATACTTCAGAGCAGTCTTCAACAGTTTGGTTATACTCTTCCCAGTATTTGGCTTCCATTAGTGATATGAGAATTGAACCCTCAAACTACAGAATGGAAAGCCTAGGCAAAAAAAATTCCTTTTCTAAGTCAATGAAAGAAAAAAACTTGTCAGAAAACATGTTCATAAGTGTGTTGATATATATATATATATTAGCAATAACAATTAATTATTTATAAATTATGGTATGAATAAAGTTAGAAATTACAGTATATTTCTAACAATGACAAGTACATATTAGATGTCTTATGTTTTATATTAATAATTTTTTTGCAAAAAAGAGAAAAGAAACTAATCTATACCTTAAGGCGATTTTTTTCATTTCTTTATGCAAAACAAGTAAAAAATATAGGCACATATTTTACATCCATTAAGTATAGAAGAATAAATTCTTTCGATCATAAATCTGTGTTTCTTGTAGAAAATTGTAACTTGATTAAGCGGCGTATATTGTATTAGTGGATTAAACTCAATCAAGCTTCCGAAGCAATTTCACGCGCAAACTGCTCTGCTTAGGGTACACAATCGCGTTTGGACATCTCTCTAAAGAAGAGAATGATCGAAGAGACCCGCGAGAGAGTAAACCTTCCTTTTTCTTTCTACCCTTTTCTTATTCTTGAAGACAGAGATAAAAATATCTCTTGCGCCTGGAGGACTGAAGAGGCGGCAGCAAAAGAAACTGGAAACTCTTCTTCCAGGGATGGTGTGGGGAGGCAGAAAGGGAGGCTAATCGGCTTGTTGTCCTACCACAGACGTTCCACTAAAATGGAATCCCGTTTTGGCAAGGAGATATCCTGTTATCCCAGGATTGGGAAAATCTCCCGGAACGACTAAGAAGTTCCTTCTCAGAACGACGCGCTGGAGAAATAGGAACTCCAGGGTTGTTTTAAGGTTTTGCAAAATAGCAACTGAGTGGTGTGGTTTTCTTGGAGTTTTTTCTTTTCATATATTTTTCTTCCTTTTTTTCTTAGAGTGAAAGATGCGAAGGAAGAAATATCGTAATATCAATATCTATTCTTTCTTTTTTTTTCCAGTTTGATACAAAAGCTTAAATCGAAAGTAAAGTAAAGAAGATTCTCTTCGGAAAGAAAATGAAATCGAAATTCTGAAATGTTTCAGAAAAAATACCTTTTTTTTTCCAATAATATTTTTTAAAATACTTCTCAGAATTAATAATTCAATTGGTATATTTGCAAAAAATTATATCTACCTTAGGTTACACGTAATTTCAAGGCCTTCTATCTTAATGGAAGTATAATTACATATTACACTATCCAGGTTAGTAGAACACATTCAGTAGAATATCAAGAACGCAGTGCATGCTGGGATGATATTTCATATATAGTGGGCTGTATTCCCATGAAAAATAAGCTATCCGATTGGCGTGAATGTACAAGACAGAAACATAAAATTAATCTTACATTATTCAACAATGGCCAGTACCAAGGCTTTTATTATGAAGAAGATGGTCTTACGGTGAGACCTTTGGTAACATCAATCATAAATGTATTTAGACACCAATAGAATGGCCAAAAGTAGTTAGTCTTCAATATCTACAAGGAATTATTTCCCTCAAGTATGGCTTTTCTTACATAACTGATAATATTCTTTTGTGAAAAAGAAAGAATCCAAGAGTAGTCACTCAAATATGTATGCATAACGGGGCACCATAATGAAATGAAATTATATCAGAGCTGATAGTAATTTCATTAGAGATTTAATTAAAATTAAAAGCCAATAAGTAAGATATATGCTTACTCATATAACTAGTTCTTTTTATTAAATTTATTAACTCATTTTACCATGACTTTTTAAAAACATTGATCTCAAAAAAGGTAAAAAACTATAATTTGATAAACTTTTCCAGATGTACATCAGTACTAATAAAACCTCTAAAATCGATCTGATTGAATACAAAACTCTAGTATCGAAAAACTATCCCTAACGTTAAAGCTATTGATTGAATTTTAATAATATAATCTCTCTCTAGGTATATGTAAATATATATGATGTTTTGCAAATACAAAATTTTTTAAAGAACACTAACAATAAAAAAAAGTTCTGCTTAATTTATATTTTCTGTAAAGCAAATTTATGTTTGAAAAATTAGAAACTTTTTTGAAGAAAAGAATTCTAATATATCTTGCACTTTTTACCACAACTGTTGTCGTATTCTTAAGCCCTTCTGATATCAAGTTTCATTTTTTAAATCTTTATTTATTATTTAAGATGACATTTTAGAAAATATAATATTCCTTCATGAATTTGAATCCAATATTTTAGCATATTTAATTGGTTTTTGAAATTATATATTTCTTTGATCAAATATGTGCCAAAAAACTGGGAAGAAGTTTTAAATATACATATATCCTCCATTAGATTTTGAGATAGAAGTGAAAGAAGAAAAGGTTTTGAAGGATTTTTGAATGCAGAGTATCGAAAAGTATTTTTGATGGAATTTCAGAATATGATATACGATATAGAAGATGCAACAGAGAATAATACTGATGGCTTAAAGTATTTGATGTTATTCGTCCTACTAAAATATGAAATTTCAATTTATTGTAATACGTATGGATTACAATTATATATTGAAAATTTTTCTTACCTATACCAAGATAAATGTAATGGAAAAATCGAAAACGAAAAATTTAAGCAACATTTTTAGAAATTTTTCATTTAAATTTTGAGAATGCTATAGCCATCAAAAATGGCTCTTAAATAAAAGTGAAATCTTTATAATGTCATATTTGTTAATATTTGATAAAAAAAAAATGTATTTATAATTTTTTTTATCAACTGTTGACAAACATGACAATTTCCTATTTGCATGAAAGGATCGTAGACAAAATTCAAACGTCATCGTTATCCCAGAGATGTAATCTTTCATCTTTAGTTCTCCAACCATAAATCCACATTTAAAGTAACTTAAATCTTCATAATCTGCTGGTTTTTTTTGCTACCGTAATCGATCCAACAGCTTTTTCAGACATTTGTATTTTTTTATGAAGATGCAATCTACCATTTTGGATGTCAAGTGGTTGCATATATTCATGTGGGCATTTCTCCTAGTTTTACTAGTTCTAAAATGCATTTAAATATTTCGAGCTATTTATGTTATGCAATTAGAAACTGATATGGTAAATGTATGAATATTCAAACAATACATATTTAAAAAGTGATGAATTATCGTTTTAATGAAAAAATTTGAAATTTGAGAAAAAAACAGATATATTAATAAAAAGAAGTACTGGTCTATTTTATTAAAGTTTTCTTAGAAATAGTAATTAAAGGTAATTGTCACAGACTAGTTAAATTAACTCGTAAAAAATTTAGAAGAGATAAGCATGCTTATTACCATTGACAAAAATCATTAATCTTTGACATTCCCTTCTTATTTTTGAGTTTTAGTCAAAGTTTTACTTTGTATCAAAGTATTTGTTTATTAAATTATTAAACTCAAAGTATTTGTTTCTATTCTATAAAAAAGGAAGGTAAATATATGTTTTTCGAGAACTGTGTCCTCAAGATGGTATTTGGCTGTATATTTTAAATACGAGCGTGATTCATTTTTCCATTTGGTATTCTGAGTTCTACAGAGAAAGGGAAATTGTAAAAGTATTAAAATATAACGATTTTCAACATTTTTTCTACTTTTGAAGCAAAATTTCTCTTAAAAGTCAATACACAGAAGATAAAAGAATAAGAAACATTGTTATCAAAGAAAATCTTATTTATAGTTTAGTTAGAATTTATCTTTATAATTCATCATAAAGAATAGTTTTCATGAAATTGAGAGGAAAATCAAAAAAAGTTTGGAAAGCTATACATTTTTACTGATGCTTCTGTAAAACAAATACACTCTGCATATAGAGATATTCACAATGAATAATTGGTACTATATCTGGAGTAAAAAAAGAAACTTTTTCAAGAAATGATTAAAATCCCATGGTAATCAGTTTTCAATTAAAATTATATATAGTATATAATTTTCTATACATTTTGTGATCTGTATCAACTGTTTCCATAACTTATAGTTCAACTAATTTTCAATCCATAGAACTCCATGGTTTTACCATTTAACATACTTCTGATTTTATTTCCCTATTTATAACTGTTTTGATTGCCTCAATTCCTCAGTTTTGAAGAGCTAATATTTTATAAAAAGAAACTCGAAGGCCTATCATTGCTATGGTCCTTATTTGATAACTTATTTTTCTAAATTAAAAGTATAATTTTCACAAGTTAGGAATATAAAAAATAAAATAATTAAGAATAGAAAGGGTAATTAATTACTCTCTTTTTTCTTAATTATTACTGAGCATATTTACTCTTAGCGAGTTGAGCATGTTATTTGAGGGACAGAAGTTACAAAATTGTTTTATTTTTCGGACTGCCGTCTGACTTAAAACTCATAAATACACTAATGTATTCAGTTCATATTTTTTTTCGTGTCAATTTGGTATGAAATATATTGTTCGTTATTAAATTGTATCTGTTCTACAAATTTGTTATGCTAATTTTTTTTCCAATCTCGAGTAATTTTCAAATTGGGATTATTAGTTCTCGAAGTTTCCTGTAAAGAGCACAGCAAGTCGTCCCATGATATAGCACACATAGCCTTTTTCTTATAGCTCTTATGACCATAACTGTAAGCTTTATTATGATAAGGGATTTACTGGGCACTCTGCATATAGAGATATTCACAATGAATAATTGGTGCTATATCTGGAGTAAAAAATATAAAATGGGCCTAAACTATACATTGACATTAAAATAAGTAATCAAATCTGACCATACCATTCTTAAAGGAAAGGAACTCCTTTTTCTCTACTACTTTTAATTATATATATTTTAAAAAATAATTTTGAAGGAAAATTCTTTAAACAATCATTTTGACTTATTTAATTATTGTGTAGTCTTTTATAAAATTTTAAGGAAAAATGCTTTTCCTGTAGTGTATATTATTCTTAAGAGCAACATTAAGAATTTTAAAATACATAACTTGGTTGGAATTTGTAAGTTTAATGATAAATTGAGAATGTTTAGTTAAAAGCTTTACAAAATAAAACAAATTATCAGGAAAGTATTTAATTTATCAAGAAAATATTGCATTTTATACGTAATTATAAGTTTTATATTTAAGTGAGAAAATCTTAAGTATATTACCAGCTAGCTCATCTCTCTTAGGGAACGAAATGCCACAATTTCTATTGAATATGCCACTCAGAACTACTGATATAGCAGTTTTAGGACAATAGCAAGGCAGGTAAAATTGGAATATTGATGATGCCGTAGAAAATGAATTTCAGTCGAAGCGTTAGCTTTTACGAGCAATTAATTCTTACTCTCAGTACTTCATGAATTTTGCAAAATCTTTGAGAACGGTATCATGAGTAATACACGTATACAAACGTACAAATTCCAAGCTCTTAAGATTTCTTTGATGATTGCATTAGAGATCTTTGTTGGAGATTCCAATTATATTTCATCATTTAGTTTATAAGGATTCTGTATCAAACGATTTGTTGTTAAATATAATAATTAAAATCCTAGAGTTAAAAGGAAAGACTAGTTGAACTTAAGACAACAATAGTAAGTTTTACTGCATTTCAAGGTGCCATCGGAAATTGAGTCCTTCTCTGTCATTTAACGTGATACAATTATGATAAAACTTTTCAATTTTTAATTTATAATTTTAATATTTGGTTATCTTTTTTATTATATTTGTATCAGTTTCATAAATGCTTATCATTGATTAAAAAAGAAGTTTTAAATTGTTTTTTGACGATTAAAATTTAATAAGTGTTGTTGTTTTTTTATACTGTTAACATGTGAATGGCTTGAAGAAACTTGAAATGACTATTCGAACCACGGTGTTGGCGCTCACGAAATTATTTTGTGCTTTAATTTTGTATATTTTGGGAAACAATAATTGTATTTGAGCAAAACGGACTTTAACAAATTTTTGATTTCGAATTGAACAAGTGATGACAGTGTCACCACTTGAAATAGATATCGTGTGTCCAAAGCTATTCGACTATAGTTAAACTGTCTTCATCAAAGGGCATATTACTTGAAATAATCAGAACTGACTTGTTTACTAACGGTTTTGACGTACTCGGAGCAGTCAATGTTCTACAACTTTTTGATTATAAATCAAAAGAATCGATGGAACAAGGCCATCCTTTATATAAATGTGATGTATTGAAACCAATCGTTCATTATTAAACGTCTTGTATTAACGTTCACATAGCTCGAATTCATTCGAAATAGCTGAGGAATCATGGTTATGGCAATTGAATATCAAGCTCTCTTTTCCATTATTACTCAAGTGAACAGTTTCAAATAGAAAGAACGAATTCACCTAATCATCACTCAAATTAAATGGCATTTGTCCTAAGTCTATGAACCATGTCAATGTCTTGTGTCAATGTGTAAGTGGCCAAATAAGTGTGCAAGATATTATTTAAATAGAAACAGAATAGTGTAGTGTAGACATTAAAATGAAACAAACAATCACATCATAATTGAAAGAAATATGATTTACACAAATCACTTCATTGTTATAGAAATTGTATGTGGTTATTTTGTATTTAAACATTATACTACTATGTGCATTAAATGTTGAGTTATAATCTATTCAAAATAGACATGAGGAGATAGCAATCACGAAACGGTGTAAGTCACATCATAACAGTCCCCTACTACTGTAAGAAACGAAATAATCCTTGTAAAATTGTTCACACTCCAATTTTCTAAGCAAATTAGTTACATTGCAACAAGAAGTCAAAATCTTTTCAGGTAATTTTATGTAAATTATGTCTATAAAATGATTAATGCATTTTAATGCTTAAAAATTTATCCTAATGAAGGCCAAGATTCAAGATCATTAAGAAACCCAGATTTTTGCTCAGTGTTTCGCAGTGAACTTTTAGCTATTTTATCAGGTCTGAAAAGTATCAGGATTGGAGCCACCTTTGGGAATATCTGGATATTCACTGACAGTCGTAGCAGTATTCAACACCTGTGCAATAGGGAGAGTGTAATGACCAAGCTAGTGTCGAAATCTCTCTTTTGTTAAAGGACCTGTGAGCCTCCCATGACATCCATTTCCAGTAGATACCCTCTCACGTGGGTCTACTTGGTAACGAACGTGCTAATCAGTTGGCTAAGGAGGGTACTTCCCTACCAGCCTCTTCAAATCTGGCCCTCACTTACTCAGAATTATTTTCTACCCACAAAACACTGTCAATAAGGCCTGGGGTGTCCCACCAAATCACGTTTGATACCCCCGTAAGCGTCCCGGTGGTGCCCTTGACTTTCAGGGCACACGTGCCGACCAAGCCGTAATCAGCAGATTTGTCAGTGGGCACACTAAAGGCCTCACTTTTAGCAGGTGTTCCAAACTTTTTCCAACCTTCAAAAAATGTTACTCCAACGAGGCTAGTCCTCAACATATTCTTGTTTGCCTCGATTTTACCATGGAAGAGTTTCTTGAGAGACCTCTCCTATTCCTCGATTTTTTGAGGGTATATGAACTTATGGATCTGGTGTAGCTCCACTACCCCAGATGGGATTAGAAACAACAACAATGCTTAAAAATTCGTAAAATAATTAAATTTAAACATTACATTAAAAATTAGATTAATTAAAAATATTTATGGCTCTTATAAAAAAAAATTAAGTACGTTTTTCGTAGCTCAGTAAATATAAAGAAGGCAGTCAATTTCAAGTCAAATATGAACAAAAATGTCTACTATTAATGTTATAAGCCCTTACCTAACCATTTAATACTTTTCTTTTCTATGTAATATGCAATTGAAATTAAAATGTTACATGGTGGGTGCTGTATTAGTTAATTTGGATGTACAAGAATTTGAAGCCACTCGAATTTTGAGAGAATTAACGCATATGATGAAGAAAATATGTTCAAATGGGAAAAGGTACCGTCTACACGTAACAGCAAGAAATACGGTATTTATAAAAAGTAACCAAAGTAAAAAAATTAAGGAAAATTTAAAAATTAAGGAAAATTTTCAAAAAGTAAAAAATAATATAAATATCCTTTGATCTAATGTGATGAGTTTGCCTATGTCTACATTATTTTATGATTTATTAAATTTGATAATGTGCCAAATATTTCATACACGCGTGGCATATTGATTATAATGATTTTTCCTTATGATACATTGGAATAATTTATTCTCAACTATAAATCTGAATATTGACTGGAACATTGCATATATTCTTTTTATTTTAATTTTCATAATCGTTTATTTGGAGAGTGGGATCACATGATGAAAACTAAATCATATAACACTTATTGATAATTCTGGTAATGAAAGTCTTAATTCACTCAATATTCATTTGAAATGAATTTTATAAAAATAATTAAATAATGTTGTAAATACGTACGGGTTATCCGATGTTTATTTTGACTGGTGTAGTGGATAACTTAATAGTCAAAGATCATTCGAAAAATTTCGATCCCGGATTGCTTTTTTATGATGCAGTGGGAAAAGTCTTCATGTGTCGCATCATAAAATTCCAAAAATACCTAGCTATTTAACTCAATATATGCACATGCCGAAAATAAATTCACTCATTCATTCCTGTGGAATGAAGTTAATTGAGAAGTCTAAGAATAGCATTGTCCTCAAGTGGATTCTCAGCCAGTGACATTTTTGGAAACGAGTGGTCTGATAGGTTTGCTAAAGCGGAATTTCTCATGTCAACACCTGACTTTTATTTGCCTGTGCTTAAAATCAAAAGAATCATTTACAGTAAGTTAAAAAATATTAGTTTGGGGAAAAAGTTATCCATTATTTTTTCGGTAGAAGTTTGTAGTGATCGCTATCTCGTGAGGTATCTATTAAACAATTTCAGATTTATGCTCATTGGAAAGGTGACATTTGACACTAAAATATTCTCTTGCGGTTTTTTGTTTGATTAATTCAGTTATGAGTACAAGGTTTTAAAAATGGAAGACAACAAACAGAAAATTCGATACGTTTTAGTTTTTCTTTTATAATGACGAAAATGCTAACCAGGTGGCTAAAATTGTGAAAGGTGTTTATCGTCCTATATATGACTGTAACAACCAGTTACGCACAATTTTGGTTTCATCGATTCCGTTTGGGTATTTGGATGCTAAAGATGCACCTCGCATGGATACAACATCGTCGAGAATGTCTATAAAATATCAAAAATTATCAAACTTGACAACATGTCAGCAGTCGTAGCTTCGCACAAGACCTAAAAATCTACATGAAAACTGTTTTAAACTTTTTTACAAAGCGAATCTGAAAGAAGTTACAAAAAGTTCACGTAAAAATAATGTATTTCTTTTTCCCCAACCTAATAATAGAGTCTTCGCGTGTGTATGGTGATGCAGCAGTTGGTAAGAGGGGGAGTATCTTGCTCAACAAAAATAGAAGAATCCTCAGTTCCATGTCTTGATCTGTCTGAGCAAATCGCTTTCTCTTGTTTAATAGAAATGACTATTTGCAGAAGCATCTACATCTTATTTGAGTTGAAGATTCGGCTTGTTACCTTTTGTACCACCAGGAGGATATGGATGGGGACCCCCTCAAGCATTACACCACTGTTTTAAAGTTTCTTGTTCTACGGAGGCTAATTTTAATTCTTTTTATTCTTCACCATCATGTTACTGGGCTACTCGTCAACTAATGTCACAGATGCCGAAGACGGTTGTAGAATGAAATAAAAATATATTGAAAATCGGGGTGTACATTTTTAATTCCGTTGCCTAACAATTAGTGAATTTAAATCCAGGAAATGCAAAGCTGAGACATTTTTACATTAGACAGAGCACTTTTTTATTACCTCCTAACTTGTATAGAGTGTTTTGCGATATACTGTATGAAAAATGTTGATTTAAGAAACTTTCCGTTTTTTATTTTTTTAAATAATTATTTTCAACACCATCTACTTGTAAGCAAAATAAAGATTTCATAATTATCTCAAAAGTTTGATTCAATGTTCTTATACTAAACTAAATTTTAATCAAGGAATCATAAATATTAGTTCTTACTTTACGTCGAATTTTTATCGTTTTATTTTAATAAAATAGAAATCGTTAATAAATAAAATAGAATCAGATCATTCTAGAGTTCTTCCTCATTTAGCTGTAAAATCAATAACATTATTCAAATTTGAAGATTTCAGGTCTCATGCAATCTAATTATCGAGCAAATAAAGGCATATATTGCGTAACTACTTTTTGCATGATTAAATATTGGAGTTTGCGTAGGAGGGTTTCTTTCGCATTTTATCAGTTATGACACGTGACTAAATTTTCTGATAAGATAATTCGCAAAATAAAACATGTTACAAATCATTGTTGCTATTACAATAAAGCCTCTACAGTGCTAAATTAAAATATGACTCGACTGCAAAGCTTATTTTAATGGCAAAATAGTTATAAGTAACGAGAAATAAATAATAGAATTTCAATTCAGATTTTATTTTTAGCAATTTAGTTAAAAACATAACTATTTAGTTAAAAATGTTATCATTTATTATTTGTAAGTTTGAAAATATATGTAACCACACAATAGAAGGAAAACTATTATAATTAGTTAATAATATAACCACATTCATAATTGATAATATAGCATCATCTCTAATAATGCTTCAAGTTAAATTTAATGATAGAATAGATGATTGGTTACTTTTAATAGTTATGCTAGTTACTGGATTTAATGGTGGAATGGAATAGTTGGCTTAAGTCCCATATCCTGCATGAATTGTGGTTTCTCTCGTGTCATATAAATCATTTTAACTACGTACTTAAGCCAATTTATGCTGTGCTGCTATATTTACTGCTATTTCACAATTTTAACAATTAAATCAATTTGAAAATTTTTTTATATCCATAAATTTATATAATAATTTGAATTCATTAAATTTTTCATTTAGTACTTTTATTTAATGTTAAATTATCTCGAAATGAATCTAAATTTTCGACGCAGATAATAACTTAATTTAAACTTATTCTTTATGAATCTGAATATTTTTTTTCACTTGTAACTAAATATCGATTTTTATTTAGTTAGATAATTAATATTTTTCATATATATTTAATTCACCGTTCCATGTCAAATAATTATAAAATTTTTTAATATTTAAATTTTGTATGGTTTTCATATAAATTTTTTTATATATTTACATAATTTAACTGAGTTATTTGAAATAACAAAAATTTAAAATATGTAATTATTTTTTCTCACAACCCACATAATTTTTTTGGAATGTGACTTATATTTTAGTTCCTTTGCCTTATAATTTCATTTTTACACTGTTAATGTGAATGATTTTAATTCAGAATTAATAAAGTAAGTTATTAGATTTAATTGTCCATTATTATTTGTCAACAATAATGTTTCAATTATTTAATTGATCTAATTAGTATTAACAGTTGATAAATGATTAAATGATAGCTGATTAAATGATATTTAATCAGCCGTTCAACCACAAGAACACTTACGCTAGTTGATTGCAATGTTATAAAAATTCCAGTAGGTAATTAAAGTTTTATAAACTTTATTCTTGCAATAAAATAATTTATTGCTGATTTCATGTAAGTCGATATTAAAATTATATTAAAATTATACATTTCTATAAAAATTAAAAAATCTAAAAATACATAAAAAAGGATAGGATTTTTCTAAAAAATGATACATTTTGTTCGAAAATTGTGTTTCTATATAATTTTTTAAAACTGGAAAATACCTTAATTATGAAAAAAGATATGAATTTTAATAAAAAGGTGATGTGTTCGAAAAATATACTTTCTAATTGTGAAAGAGAGGACTTTACAAAGATAAGATTATAAGTATATTATTAATATTTCTTAAGAGTATTTATTTTATTTTATATTATTCCATAAGAAATTTGTTCTATCATTTGTTAAAAAAGATAATATTTTGTTATTAATAAAAGAAATTTTACAAATTTGGAAAAAATAAATATTACATTATTTTAACGTTGAAATAAAGAGCATAAATTTTTTAATGATAAAAGAAAGATTTTGTTTTTGATGATAAAAGAAAAGTATTAATGATGAAAGAGAAGATAATTTTTAATGATGAAAGAAAATAAGTCTTTTTTAATGAATGGTGAAATAAAAGACGTGTTCTTTCAAGAAGTTAACATATGAATGAAAAAATATTTTTGTATTATTAAAGGAGTTATTTTTTAATGATGAAAGAAAGAGTGTTTGTTGTTTTTCTTATTATCATAATATTTCGGCAAAAATATACTTTTTTAATGATAAGGATTTTTTGATGATGAAACAAATGATATGGTTTTTATTGTTGATGAAAGAATGAACTTTCTTAATAAAGATAAAATAAGATACATTTTGTTAGAATGTAGTTATTTTAATGACCGAACCAGGTACATAGTATTTTAAGGAATAAACAAAAAATGTCTTTTAGTAATAAAAAACAAGCATGTTTTTTTAATATTAAAAAAAGGATGTGTGTTTGACTGTACAGTGTTTAAGGAAATCATACTAAAAATGATTGACATCATATAATAAAAATAAAGCAATCAATAATTAAAATAATTTGCCATAAAAGTTAAAGCTTAATATAGGAAAGTTTAAATACAGGTTGATTCTAATGAAAGTACGATTACAACACAGGAACCTTGACAAATGTTGAAACTTATTAAACAACGAGATTTGATTAAGTGACTAAAAAATTTTAATTTCCCTTATTACTAGAATATGAAGACTCCAATATCAAACGACTCTCTGCATTTGAAACACATTATGCATTTTTTTAACTAAATGACACCATTTGCTTAGATGCTCTTAAATGACCTGGTTAGTTTGTAAGAAGTCCCAAGTTTCTTTCATTTAATCACCAAAAATTCGTACTTTATTATTGAATCAATCATCCGACCAGAAAGTCTTCTGTGAAAAAGAAGTCAATAGTGTGCAACGGGGTATGAATGTTGCATTCCTGTTTGCTGCATTTATTGTCTATCAAGTTGGATGCTTGAAAGTTTTCCAAGTTTTCTCCTTTGTGACAAGTGAAGCTGGCCCACATTTATGTCTCACAAAAGATGCGATGGAGTTTCATAAGCTTACTTTATGTACTTGTGAAGACGTTCAATAGGTGGAATTGCAAAATGTGTAGTGACATACTTGAGTGAGAAAGTAAAGAAGTAAGTAGAATAAATTTAATGTTTATAAAATGACATTAACAAAGGTTGACGTTTAATAATGAATAATCTGATTTTTCCTTAAATTTGTATAATATATTAAAACAAACTTAAATCAAAATTATAATTATAAATATGAAGATTTATACAAATATGCAAATAATTATTCTTGCAAATCATGAAATATCAAGAAAAATATTTATCATTTCACTTGATGTTTTGAAATTAAAGTCAAAATAAAATATTTATATTTGTTATTTTTAATAGTTGAAAATCATTAATAAATAACGTTTACTTCAGCGATTAAAATATAAACTTACTGTTTAAACAATATTAGCGATGCTTTTAATGTAATCAAATAGAACTGAAGACGATATTTAAACAATATTTAAATTAATTTAAAATTCATCAAATGAAACTCACTCAAAGAGATACCAATAGCAAATAAAAAGAAACGTATATTTGATACTTTTATTATATACAAAGCAGAGTCTTAAACTATCTCAATATTTTAAGTACGTTTATTTGAATATTTGATACATACAAAATAAATTATTCGTTTAACTTAAAACATTATTTAAATATCATTATTTTTAATTTAATTGAAAATGATGCTGGATCAAAACAAGATACGAAAATCAAAAATCTGTTCGTCTTATTGTAAATATTCAGGAGCAATTAAAATTTGATACTTCAATTTAAATACTGAATATTCCCCATCAATGGAACGAACTGAAATCATTAAGCAAATACTTGAATGGGAGCTTCAATCATTTCGTTATTTCGAAATAACCCGCGAGTTGAGAAATGTTCTTTCTTTTTGAACCCTGTCGCCAAGTGTAAACAGGAAGAAAATTCGCCCCTGCTCTAGATCCCTTTTCACGGAATCGAATTTCAACATAGAGAACGATAAAATTTTCGATGCGATTTCTAATGAATCTAGTTTTCTGGATAAATCACAGGGGAAGCAATTGTTTTTCTGATGCTCCCAGCAGTCATTATTTTTCAAATTCACGGGTTTGAATTTAAAGTTCTTTTTACCCTGCAATTAAAGAGGATCTTAGCATGTCGGAAGAATTGGAGTCAGATAATTATGACGAATAATTTGCTGGGGAAATTTTCGTTCTGTTACTGTGGCAACGATCTCGCCGGTGATAAATTCATTAGCAACTTGTGATCGCTGCGAGAGAAAAGAAGCAATTGCTAGCAACTCATTTTTCTGTCAATTTCGGTGGAGGAATTTTCTGTAGCTCTGATATGGCTGTTTAGTTTGCTGTAAGGCAGTTACTTAAAGCAGATGTGCTGTTTTTCTTTCTTATTTTTTTATTTATTTCATAGTTTGAAAGGGGAAATTCTTTAAAACAGAACATTATTCATTGAAATCTGGTAAACTCATAATTATCGATTACTTTGCAGTCTAATTTAAATGTTAAATAACTAAGGAGAAATCAGATTAAATTTGCTTTAAACTTCCACTTAAATCAATTTAATTCTTTTCATCATTTTTGTTTTCAACACAAATATATTGCCTTATGTTAGAAGTCTATTTTAGCCAGATTAAATACAGCAAGTTTAATAAAGAAAAATAGAATGAGATATTTTTGTTATTAATTCTCATGATAAGCTAAATTCTTAGTAATAAGAACAATAAGAATTATATTACTAATTAAATCTGTGTAAAATGTAGTTTTTATGATTGGCCATATAGTTATAACTTTTTAGCATAATATTATTGTTGGCATATTTAGAGCAAATATTTAGTAAAAGCTTTGTACAAATATCCAATACAAACTAATTTTTATATTTCCTACATAAAGTGATATAATTTAAGTTCAACAGAGGTACCTTAACAAATTGGACCAGATTAAATTGACATGCTAAAATTAAAATCTGCTTAAATTTGAAAAAGCCACATTAGAATAAAGGTGATAATTGAGTAAAAGGAAAGTTTTTTTCTTAAATATTCGCCGAAAGTAGAAGTCAAAGAAAGTCAAATTGCAAATGGTTTTATTTTATACCATCACAGTTGCTGTTTCTTGATTCATGACTTATGGTATATCAGTTAAAAAATTGCACAAAATGAAAAAAAATTCAAAAACAAATTAATGGAGAAAAATATTACGCCAATGAATATATATATTTTTTCATATGAAAATAAAAAATGTCCATCTGCATAATATTTATTGCATTATAAAGAATATCACAACAGCGCAGTAATTATATTGTAAGATAATTTCTATTCTTTTCTTAGCTCGGCCTATATGCATTCAAATTAGATAAATTGTTCCAATAGGATAATCTAATTCATAAATTCAAATCATTTCGCAGGAGATAATAGATAATTGCTTTATGGCAAGCTAATATAAGCTGTTTAATAATTAGAATAATTTATCAAGAACTAGAATGTGATAAAAAAAGAAACGACTTTTTAAATAATATTTATAAGTACTTTGATTTAATTGTAATTTTAATTTAAATTAATACTTTTTAGAATAAAAATTTTACAAAAAGAATTTCTGTGTCGATTAATTTACCTTATGATAATTATACATTTTTTTTATTTCATCTTACTTCAATATATATTTGATTAATTAATTATTCAATCAGATAGTTTAGTTAAGTCATTTAATTTATTTCTAGGTAATAAATATCAACTCATGAAAGCAATTTAACCGTAATTTCTTAATAATTAGAATTGAGCTAATTATCAAGAAACACATAGAGAGAGCTTTGGAGGGACTAATAAGGATTTTTCTATTTAAAAAATTATAAATATTTTGAATGAAAATCAATCTAATTTTTAGTCCATAATTCCTAATAATGAATAATTTCTCAGCTATGGTTTTTGAATCAATTTTATCATCGTAAGATGGTCATTGTTTATTTATATTTTTATCTCATACATTCAAGTTATAGTTTAATAACTATAACTTGAATGTATAAGATAAAAATATAAATAAACAAAAATATAAAAAATATAAATAAACAATGACCATCTTATCATGATATTCTGTTAATCCGATCTTATTTTTGCTGAATAGTTGCGTCTCTGGCCTTCCATTTGACATTTGTGTCATTAATTGCCACCTCGGGTGTGGATACTTGCTTGGAATCCACTTTAAGCCGTAGATTTCAGAACAAGTCGTACTAATTTTGCAAAATGCGATCTTAGAATGATAAACAAACCAATCAAATAACTCTAAATCTCAATATAGACATAAATGTTCTGTGTCGTGCATTGATAAATTTCTAATTGAATTTGAAATAAAAATTAATATCATAAATTGCTTTATCTCCATACTGTCAACTTTTGTATTCCAAATCCCTACACACAATAATTCTTGGAATGGCGTAATCAATAAACATCTAACTTTTGGCGGAAGTAAATTAAGAACTTAATAATAATCTTAATTTTATTGCATAATTTTGTATTTATTTAAAATAAAAACATTTCAGCAAACAAAATTTCTAAAGATATGTTGTCCAACATCAAGTCAAAGTTTCAATTTAATATTTTTTTCAATGTTCAAAATATTTACAAAGTCTATCTTATTTTATTTATATAATTTATAAAATTAGAGAGACAGATTTTATTTGATAATATTATAATTAAATAGACTTACATAATTTACTGTCCTGTGCTCAATGGATTTCTATATTGGTTTCGGCAGTTACACGAAGAATAAGAAGACAGTCATCGATTTCACGTAAGGTAGTAGCAAACGTGTCGGCTATTTTGGTTGTAATCTTCACCTTTTGGTCATTTACGCCCGATACTTTCCCCCTTCTAATGTTCTTAATAAACGTTCATCAGAGAGAAGTCCTTCTACATTTATCCAAGAAATAGGGCTAAGTCCGTGTTCGTGTCAAATGGTCGACACATATTATTAAAGAAAACATTAAAAGAATTGTACAAAATAAAAATTATTAAAACAATAAAAGAAGTCTTCCAAGAAGTATTCATATTTTAAAAAGCATTTCAATTATTCTGTAAATAAATATACAAATTTCATTTATATCCCCATTATTTTATGAAATATTAAGCATCAAAATAAACCAGATATTTCCAGGCTCTTATATTTTACCTTGTTAAAACATTGAACTAAACAAAACTGAACTCTATGGCATGACATCCTATCGGGGTGCCAAAACCTACAATGCACATATCTGTTTTTTTTTTTTTTTT
>JAPDSC010001051.1:96036-148294 GCA_026290005.1 Latrodectus geometricus
AGGGCTTTGGGGTGCGAAACATATGTCTTGGTTATGTGGACATTGAATATTAAGTCAAAATTACAGTTTTATGTAATTCAACTTTTGAAACATTAATCGGTATAATCGGTAAGGCACAGCAGTGCATTTTATACTTTATCAGTGAAATGTTTGCGACATTTTCTGTGATAAACCATATTAATAGTACAAATATTAATAGTATGATAGAATTGATTTCAAAATTACCATTTTTTAATGAAACTGATTAAAAGAGAAAATATTTAATAATTATTTTAGTGGGATGAACATTTTCCCAATTTCGATTTCATTCATAATTCTTCAGTTAATAAAAGAATATTATAATTTTTTTGGAGTTTTCTTCAAAGCAGATTCTTATTATAAAATGTTAAAGAATTATAAATCGTTATCTTATAACGATACGGATGAATTTTCATTTTAAAGAAAGCTATTTTGTAAAATGTTTTGAATGGTATACTTTTCTTCTTATAGAGAAATTCATGTGAGAGTTGTACCTTTTAAAGTATTATCACAAATGCAGTATTGAGATATACACTTCGGAATTAGTGAAATTATATATTTATGTGCTTCTAGTCTGTTTATTGAATTGGATCCTCTTGCTTGAAGAATAATATACCCATAATTAAAACTTTTTTTCACAATAGCTCATTATATCTGGAAATCAAAATGTAGTGCCGCCCACCCTGTATAGTAGTAAGCATGCCTGACTGCGGATAGGAAGGTTCTGAATTCGAATCTTGGGGTTCAGGCATGGATGTGCTTTTTCTTCCACTTTGTCCTTTCTTTGTAGAAAGGGAGTATGGTGGGCTACTCTAGAAACGGGTATCTATGACATGTGTGCACTATGGAAGTTGGATTCCACATCAAAATACGGTTCAAAAAAAAAAAAAAAAAAAAAAAAAAAGAGCCACCCCATATGGTTAGCCTGGCTGTCACTCGATAAAAAAAATTTACAATCAGAAGTGGTCACTTTTTTTATTAAAAAACATAGCAGAGGCTGTGGTTCCTTTTTTTCCATTTATTTAAACAAGTAATTTACATGAGAAAATTATGCGCAGGAACATAATCATGTAAAAAGTTATATAGAAAAATTTGTAAGGATTAGAAACTTCAGATTTTAGTTCAAAAAAGTTTATCCTGTTACGAAAAAACATTGTGTCTCATCGAATAAATTATTTGTATCGATTAAATAAAGTATACAGTGTTATGATAATATCGATGAAAAACAAAGCCAGTTTTCAAATTTTATGTAATGCAAAAAGTTCCAATTTTGATTCAAGAAAATGACCCTTATTTCAGTAAAATTCATTCACAATGTTCAATTTTTTCATCGGTTAAACAATATGATCTGATGGTAAAAATAAAATTAGATCTTAATACTTATTTTCTTAAGCAAGAATTATGAGTTTTGATAGAAAACATTTTGCCCCGTTTCACAAAAATTTCTTTATTTTACTCAAATTTTTAAATTATTAAACAAGTCAAGCTAATGATAATACAGACAAAAATCAAAATTAGCTTCATAAATAATATCTTTTTCCTATATTTTACATTACATCTTTGCTTGAGATAACAATATCATTGTGAAGGATTTGTTACTAGCCCTCATTTTTTAATAAATTTTTTTAAAAGAAACCATAAAATGACTTTATTTCATGGTTTCTTTTAAAATATATTCTAGATTTTAAGCCTCAATTTATTCAAAAGCCAGTACTTAGCAGAATTTCTTTCCAGAAAATTAAAAAGAGTTAGTTTTTTATATATTTTAAATTAAATTTTCAATTAAATTTCTTATTTAGTTGTAAAAAATCACTTTTAACATTACTTTAATTCACGCAGAAAGATTTAAATAATTAATAAATTTTAATAAGATAATGGAATAAACATTTATTCAACATGTGTTTCTTTCTTCTAAGTTAACATAAAAAATATTGACTGGTTAAATATCTATAAAACTTTGACTGATTTAATGTCTATAAAACTTTGAAACAATGTTGTGGATAACCTAATTTAACTTTTAGATATTATAATGCTTTGCCTTTTAAGAATAAGTTTCATATAAAGTAGCCAATAAATCATGTGATTGGGTTCACACATTTGTTTGTTATTGTATGTTCATGTTTTGCACATGAGTTAATTTGATTATGTATTTATAGTTTCTAAAGGACATTCTGGAGCATCTACATCCTAGGTGACATTGAATCTTTTCTGGTCTACTTGAATTGGTTTCAATGATTTTTTGGTAGGATTCTCTAGAAATTTACATAATGTGGCCGATTAAGCTCGATGCTTAGTTTTTAAGTAATTTCCTTTCATTTGAATATTGCTTTGGAGGATTCTTTGTTGGCATTAGAACAACTCGGGTATTTATTTCTTTAATGTTCAATGTACAGTAAAAACAACTGTCGGCCATCTGACGGTTCTTTAATCTTTAGAAAAAGATACAGACATTTCATCTACTGTAATTACATCTCCTTTATTGCTTTATCAGACTAACTCATTTCAGTTTTCTTTATTTATATTTATTTATTATTATTTTATTTTTATTTTTTTTAATTATTATCAATGTCTAAATTTTGAGAAAATATTTTCATTTTTTGATTTAGTTTTACTTAATTTCGAACTATTTTTATGTTTGTTTACAAATATGGTTTTTCCTAATTTAGATTCTTCGTAATTTTCATCGATATGCTCAAATTCACTATCACCATCATGAAAATTTCCTATTTCCTTATCAGATTCATTCTCACTGGTTTGACGAAATTCTGGAAAATTTCAACTTCTTCTAATAGAGTTCTTAAATGTTTCATCTCTTTTTCATACTCCATTGATTTACGGTTATACAAATGTACACTCCTGGTATGGCCACCCAAGAAGGGAAGTCTATTCCTCTTTACCATGCTAAAGCCTACAGGCATCTGAGCTAAGTCAGTCCTCTACCAATGGTGCTCTTGTCTCACGACCTACAGAGGCTGCCCTTTTCCTCCACCCATGAGTCATGAAGAAGTAAATGGAATCGTGGACCTCGTCTAGTATATTACTAGACATGGAGATTAGAAGAAGAGATGGTTATACACCATTGCTTAAAAATAAAATGGCAAACAGTTGTGCAAAAATTGAGGGACATGAAAATGAGCTTACAGACTATAGAACAACTTATAGAAGACATTTTGAAGCAATACTGGTTACATGGAACTCAGTGTCTCTCCGATCCCATATAAGTTCTAAAAAACGAAAAGTTAGAAAAAAGGAAGTTGAAAAATAACCCCGCCCATTCTAAGGGGAGTGCTAGACATTAAGATACTGAAAGGATGATTGATTACTGGTAAATTATTCTCTCATGCTTGTTAATTTTCGATGTATGGGACGATTCTATGACTCGCTTGCCCTCCTACGGATTAAGGGAAAGAATTCAAAGAATTCCCATCCCATATCTTGACAGATGATAATGCAAAAACGATATATTTATCCTAGACGTATTCAACAGTGGTTGTATCGAACCTAAGATTAAAATGCAATATCATACCACGAAACCCTATAAACTTTTTTAACACCACATAACAAATAGTCCACCTTGATAGTCGTAATCACAGAGACTAAAAACATAATTTCAGTCCCAACAGCGGCTGTTTTTTGGGGGAAAGGAATTCCAAGCCAATCTTATCGATAGATCAAGATAAACCTTAGGGAAGCCATTAAAAAATGTTGCTCGGTAGTTATAATTCTTTAAATTTTAATATCTTTACTTAATCATGCATTTATTATCCCAAATAAGAAAAGGCTTTATCTCCTAACGATTCAGAAATTTACTCTCCAAATTATTCGTTGTTAATCTCTTGCAAACTTATAAGTTAGTGAAGATGTTAAAGTAACTTTTTGAAATTATTCCTCGAATAATTCTTCCCTTTCAGTTTCTTATTCGATTTCTCTAGCATGATAAAGTAAAAAAAGAATGAAACTTTTTCATTTTTTTTTTTCATTTTTACCTCAGTAAGTGAATGACAGCTGGAGGATGAGGCCACCTTTTCCGTGTACTTCTTTCTTTTTCTCTCTTTCGATTCGCCCATTTCCATAATCATCATTTCCCCAAACCTGTATTATTTTCCCCTTTTTTCCCTAGCGAGGCGCACGCCTTCACGGTTTCTTCCCTTTTTCTCCCTACTTCACGCTTTCTTCGCTTCACTTCTTTTTCCCTCCGTGTGTCATTAGAGAAAAGGAAACCTTTTGTGGGTGAAGGACTCATGCATAAACAGTGATTCCGAATTTCGATATAGGAATCGATGCTTCTATCAGGACAGCCAAAGGAAAAGTGGAAGTTATAATTCGGAGAATATACTTAACAGTTTCTCTTCATCGAATGATATAGAAACTTATAGAAGTGGGATACCTGTCAGGGAGTGATTTTACTCGGAGGAGCAAATGATATTCGAAAAAGGGAAGTCTATGTAACCAACTATTTTGCCAAAGAAAGAATCTATTTAGCATTTTATAAAAATGACTTCATCCACCAAGTTGAGAAGTTTTAACAACGAAAAGAGAATAAAGATATATTCCATAGGAATTTTTCTAATAATATGCAAGTTGGGAAAAAACTGAAATAAATTTCATTTTCTTTATATAAAACTACTGTGATGAAATGAATGAAAGAGTTTTTCATCTCTACATTTATAACATATTAAAATTATTTAGAAAATTTTTATTTTTGTTTCGAATTTTGTATGGACACCCTTCTAAATATAGTTTCAATTTGTAATTACATTTTTATACGACATATTAGGTTGGGCAAAAAGAAATCTATTATTTTTACGTGAACTTCATATAACTTCTTTTGGATTCACTTTGTAAAAAGGTTTAAAACAGCTTTCATGTAGATTTTTAGGTCTTGCGCATTACGAATGCTGACATGCGGTTAACTTCGATCATTTTTGATATTTTATAGACATTTTCGACGATGCTGTATCCACATGCGAGGTGCATCTCTAACATCAAAAATACCCGAACGGAATCGATGAAACAAAAATTGTACGTAATTGGTTGTTACAGTCTTATATAGGACGATAAACACCTTTCACAATTTTAGCCACCCGGCTATCTTTTTCGCCGTTACAAGAGAAAAACGAAAATGAATCGAATTTTCTGTTTGTTGTCTTCCATTTTTAAAACCTTGTACTCGTAACTGAATTTATCAAACAAAAACCGCAAGAGTATATTTTATTGTCAAATGTCACCTTTCCAACGAGCATAAATCTGAAATTGTTTGACAGATATCTCACGAGATATCGATCACTACAGACGTCTACCAAAAAAATAATGGATTACTTTTTCCCCAAACTAATATATTTGGATTTATAATTTATAAAATAATAAAGAGATATAACTAAAGTAACAACATTTATTCAAACATTTATTGATCTTTTAAAAATGTCAGAACTTTCAAAGTCTATTTTCTTCTCTCTTTTAAATGGTTTTTGTTTTGGAAATATTGTCGCCATCTGCTATTGATTATGAATGATTTGATTTACTAGTTTGAATATACTATTTATCATCAGTGTTGATAGTTTCACTTAACTTTGGAATAAGCTCTATACCTTGGACATTCACATCAACTAATAGTAACACCGAAAGAATCTTCTTTCAAGTCTTTGTATACCACATTGCCAACAGAAGAAAAGTTGCGAACATTTCTGACCTAAATACTAGAATTAAAATCAAACTAGCTGACACTTCATGTTGATTTATATTTATTATTCAATTATTTACTAAATGACAAAATATGCCAGACATTTTCCTTTTTACTATTTGGATTTATTCCTGATAAAAATCGGCATCTTTTACTGTCTGTTTGGTGCAAACATGTTTAATTAAATTTTGTCCTGTAATGTCAGCTGAGAACGGAAAGGAAAAAGTATCCAAATTGTTTGATTGAATTATTAATCGATAATTAGATTTTATACTTTTGATTTGAACGAAATCTTCAGTTCAAAGTAAAACTCATATCAGTTTATTTTACTGTCAAAGTTTAAGTTGAACCAACAAAAAGTTTAATAGAAAACAAAATTATAATTATCATTCATCTGATTTCTTCTTTAAAGCATTTTAGTCTTGGTGGTAAGTCCAGATGTGCACATATGCTGTAAAGTACAAGCCTTGTAATATTTTATGCAGTAAAAAAGTTACAACATGCTGCATTGGCTGCTTTTATTGTAATATTCATATGCAATGGTAAAACAATGTGGTCTCATGAAAGTATATGATTAATTTTATTTGCAGAAACTACTTTGATGTCATCTGAAACAGTTTAAATGAACATCAGTTTTGGAGGCCATAGTAATATGAATGGAAAATTTATCGCTTAAGGGTCAGGCAATTAATTGTTTCAAAAACAGTCGAAGAGGTCTCCATGCTAAGAAAACACTAACACGTTAAGTGTTACATAAATATTTTCTAAGATAAGCTTCTTTTAGCTGATACAACATTAAAATGTTGCAGGCTTTGAAGTCAACTTCATAATTTGATAGCAGTTTGAAATGATTAGGTGGTTTAAATTTTGGTAAAATTATGGTATGAGTTAGGTTTTTATGTTTTGCTAAAATAATGAAATAAAATACGCAGCAGGAAATTAAGCGTATTACAATAAAAACTATTTACAACAATTTAATCGAGCAAATTTTGTAAGTTTTAATCTTCGTTCAGTTTTTGCTGTCAATTACTTAATTTTCCGTAAATATAAATTTTTTTAATTATCGTTAATTAGAAGTAAATTTTATTTGAAAACTATTTTGCTAACAATTTAATTATTTGATCTTTTACGTATAAGAATATACCGTATTTTTCTTATAAAAGTACATAATCATGCCTTTTTCTTAAAAAAAAAAAAAAAAAAAAGTCTTTATTTCTTAGACTTTATGGAACAAAAAATAATTAATTTTTGTAAATGTTTGATTTAATTTCTTTTTCAGAAATAAGGACAGCTAAATTCTGAAATCTTAGCTTCTCAATCTTGCCAAGGAAAGCACCTACACATGGAAAGTACGACGCCTAAAGCCACTACAGAATTAATTGAAAATCCAAGACTCTTGGATGACGGTTTCTTTTTTTTTTTTTAATTTTCTTCGTCTCCCAAGTGCGACTCATCAAGAGAACATCTCAACTCAACTCATCAGAACGAGAGAAACCGAATTAAGAAAAGTTGATGAGACCAGAAATGAAGCGGAAAAATTCTTTCTCTCTTTTCCTCTCTCAAAAAAGCTAAAATAAAAAAGAACCAACAACTTCAAGACAATTCTCTTGTGAAAAGTTGAATCTTTTTTTCCTGGATAGTTTAATTGGTGAACAGAAATCCCTCATAATCCCTAAGTTGAGAGGGAAAAGCAGAATTACAAAATCCCTTACCCCGAAACTTTCGAGGTATTCAATTAAAGCGGGGGCCTTGTCGAAGAAAAGAGCTCATTTTTGCTAGGGGTACTAATCCATTAATAAGTTTTTCCAATTACTGAGCTCGTTTTTGTACGGAAATTTAAAAAAAAATTCTCATTATTTGAGAAACGCTCGGAAATGAGGAAAATGCCTTGGAAAGCGGGAATTAATCTGAATTGGTTTAATAACCACAGAATCCATCCGTTTAATTCGAGTGTTTGTCATCATGCGTTTGTTTAGGACTGGTGACGTTTATTCAACGCCATTTATTCTTTCACGTCTGCGTAATTGATTCAATTCCCATTCGCTGCTCTGATTGACGATTGCTGTGAAACGTTTCTTTCTCGCTCATTATTTTAATCGTTGCGGCTATTTAAAACTATGAAAATACATTATAAATAAAGTAGGAAATTAAAAAAAAATAATCCTACTTTAAACTAATTGATTTCCTTTAAAGCAAGAACTATCTTCAAATTTCCTTATAAATCTTTTATAATTTAACAGTTGAAGATTCAAAATTTATACTTTAGTATTATATTTTTCATTAAGTGATAAAGTAGTTTATATGATCTTAAAAGTGTATTCTTAAGTGAAATTAATTGTAAATTTTACAATGTTACAATTCATAAAATCTAAGTTGTTAACATTTCTCCAATTTCCTATTCTATTAAATTATAATCCTAATTCATATTATTCATTTTAATTACATTAATCATTGTAATACTGAGATATCAGTTGAAATTCTTGATCTTTGGATTTAAATTCTGCAGCTCATGGCTTAGATACTCACCCAGACTGAGAATATTTTTAAAATTATGGAATCCGTTTTAACTATGCATCATGATTAAATTATCAACTATACGCAAAAAGTAGTAGCAGAGACAAATAATAATTGTTTAACATTACTTAATAGAAATAAATACATTTTATATTTTATTTACTAGGAAGTATATTTAATTATTTTCGTTGTAAACCTGAGAATATAAAATAAAATATCATTAAATATTCCTTTCCTTGAATTTGATTAACTTTTTATTCGTTTCATTACATGTGCTATAGAAAATAAAATTAAAATGATATAAGTATGAGATGAAATAAATCATTCAGAGCCGTTTGACTGTCTTCTTCTAGTTGTTAATGAAATAACTTGCTACAAAACTGTAGATAAACGAAACTATTTTAAATTATCACAACATCCAGTGATTGTTGATCCCTTGAACATGGAAGGAGACGCTGCAAAACAGAATAATTCATGCAATATTTGGGAAAAAAAATTGTCAACAGAAGTTTTTGGACTGGATCATACAAAGATACAACAGGAAAAAGAGTTCTGAACTTGTAAGTTTAGACCATCAAGGTCTAAACTTACTAGTTCAGCTATTGAAAAGAATAGAGAGTGGTAAACTTAGTAAGCTGCAACCAAAAAGTGTTCTTAAGCAAGGAGAATCTTAAATGATCTCTAAAAATGCTGACTTTTGATTATATTCGCTTAAAAATTTCCTAGATAACATCAAAATTCATACAATTACCCAAGGATCAGATGATGTATATTTCTCAATATTATCAACTGAACTATGTTACTAATACAATCACGTTAATTAATAGAAGTATTGTAGAAAAACATCTTTGATACTTGTAATGTTAGCATGAACATGGAATTTCAAGCTATGAACAATGCTATAATCTTGCAAATATTTTACTCACACTATTTAGTTCCATTATTTCACATGTGGTAACGTCTAAATAGATCAATAAATTTATGAATGTGTAAGCAAATTGCTTTATGCAGTCATTTGACCCTTTTTTCAATTAAACTGATATCTGACCTTCTTCAAATGTCTAGACAATTTCAATTTCTAAACAATTTCAATTAATATCAAACGAAATTACAATATTTTTCATTATTTCAATCCCATTAGAATATTTAGTTGCAATGTTCAAGCGTGTTGTATCCATAGCCTACACTGAATCCTCCTTTTATAGTCAATATAGTATGATATATGTATAAACTAATGAAGTTCAATGGCTTTTTTCAGGTGTCTGTCTTATCAAGGAATTTTAAATAAGAACTGCAGTTGATGTACTTGATCAAGTGATGCATGGTTTCTCGACTTTGTGGCAATCACTTAAACATAGGTATTTCTTGCTCTCAGAAATCAGTAAAAATATTAAAGCGTATGAGGATATTTTCACCTTTTTTAAATGTGTGATCAAGCGGAGTTACCTAAAAATTTCATAATTTAAGGTGATTCAGTAAATGAAGAACAGTTGTAAGTTTATTTATTTCCTGTATAATTTGCTTGAGATGTTTGCAAAATAATCTCTAATTCCATCAAAATAATTATTTACTTACTATAAGAATATTTCTCTTTGATTACGAAAAACATTTCCTTCATTAAAATATACTGATGGAAAAAAAACCCAACACCAAGAAGGAGTTGTACTAGCAAAACGAAATTTGGCAGGCATGTTCATACATCTGAAAGATGACGTCGATTCAAATTTTGCACTCGGCGCATCAGTGTGACGCTAAAATCGACACAAGGAAGATGCAAATCAGGTTTGATTTAAATATGCACTGTAACGTTCCTGAGTGTTGTTTAGCGTCGAGATTTGATCTAGTGAGTTGATGCTAGTCCACAACGTCTTTAAGAAGACGACGAAGCCATTATCAACAGCTCACTGAGTTAGAACGAGGTCGTATAATAGGCCTACATGAAAGTAGATTTTCTTTCCGCGAGATTGCAGAAAGGCTTGGCAGGAATGCATCCACTGTGCATGAATGTTGGCAGCAGTGGTCAAAGGAAGGCACTGCCTCAAGAAGACTGGGTTCCGGGTGGCCATGTGGCACTACTGAGAGCGAAGACCACTGTGTTCTGCGTATGGCCGTAGCGAGTCGTACTGCGTCTGCAGCAGAAATTCGAGCAGCAATTGGCACCACAGTGCACAACGAACTGTTACCAATCGGTTACTTCAAGGACAGCTCCGAGCCAGACGTCCTGTAGCATGCATTGCACTAACGCTAAACCATTGCTGTTTGCGACGTTAGTAATGTCAGGCTAGAACTCATTGGAGGACGGAGTGGAGATCTGTTATGTTTTCTGATGAAAGCCGGTTCTGCCTTGGTGCCAGTAATGGCCGTGTGTTGGTTAGGAGGAGGCCAGGTGAGCGGCTGCAGCCATCCTATTTGCGGCCTAGACACACTGGACCTATACTTAGAGTTACGGTCTGGGAAGCAATTTCTTATGGCAGCAAAAGCACTCTCGTGGTTATTCCAAGCACTCTGACTGCAAATGTGTACGTCAATCTGGTGATTCAACCAGTTGTTCTGCCTTTCATGAGTAGTATTCCAGGGGGTATTTTCAAACAGGATAACGCTCGACCTCCTACTGCTGTTGTAACTCAACGTGCTCTACAGGGTGTCGACATGTTGCATTGGCCTACCAGATCACCAGATCTGTCTCCAATTGAGCACGTATGGGACATCATTGGACGACAATTCCAGCGTCATCCACAACCAGCATTAACCATCCCTATATTGATCGACCAAATGCAACAGGCATGGAACTCCATCCCACAAACGGACATTCAGCACCTGTATGATTCAATGCATGCCCGTTTGTATGCTTTTATTCAATATTGTGGCAGTTACACCGGTTATTAATGTACCTGTATTTCATTTCTGCAATGACTCTTCTCGTACGTTACCTATATAAATGTATTGCTGAAATTTCATTATTCTGCAATAATTATTTCTTGGTGTTGGGATTTTTTTTCCATCAGTGTATGATGATGTAGATCTTTCTCCATTTTAAATGCATGTTTAAACATTATTGCCTAAATATGGGTTGGTAACAACTTAAAGTGATTCAAAATTTTCTTTTCCTAAGCTTAACTTTTGCATCGAAAAGTTTTGTATATGTTTACGTGTGCAATCTAACTTACATGATTGCTCAGTAATGAATGATCTGAATTTGGTTGTACAGTTATCTTTAAAGTTCATTCATTCTCTAAATTGCTACGTTTTCAAAATTATTATATAGATACTGAGTTTTATCATTAGAAAACTTAATACCTTATCGCTGTTTTCTAGTTGTGCTTGCACGTAAACCATTCCAACACACTAATAACTTATTTTAGAGGAAAAAATGCTTGCAAAATTGCTTCCTTTTATACAAAAGAAATTACTTTCTTTATCAATGCAAATAGGTTAATTAAAAAGTTTACAATAAAAAAGTAACAATTTAGAAAATTTTAGTTTTTATCAGATGATAAACTTGCAAGTAATAGAAATGTCTATTAAAGTTGGTTGGTAAGAATATTCTGTCATTCTCAAATGAGGATTTCAATAACACATTTCTATGTCTGCTTTAAATAAAATTCTAAACTTTCATAACTTATTTATTTAATTCTCAAATATATAAAAATTTGTGGCATCTAATACTTTTAAAGTTACAAGAAATATTTAATATATAAATAATTTTTTTCAACAAATGAAAGAGCAATTAATGAAATATATTTGAAATTTTTATACAGTATATACAATAATTAATTTTTATAATTTCTCTGGCATGCGTTGGCAAATTTAGTGAATATATTTTTGAAAATTTCTAATGCACTCGAAATACATCCCAATTAAATGAAAATTAGTTTTAAATATATTTTTATTTTATGTTAAGCTTACTAATGACGCTTGAAATTTTAAATGTATATTAATTCAGTTATATTATAACAAAAAGAAATTTTATCCATGGTATAAATTAAAATAATGTCAGATAATGATTAATTTAGGTTGTAAGTCATAATGTCCATCATAGAAAACTATAATAGAATTTTTTTATGTGAGAAGCTCTTGTTAGAAAGCACTTCGTGATTGCATAAGACAAGCAAACATCATTACAGGCACCATTTTTCTTTCTTTACTTTTAGAACTTTCGTCCACAACAGCTATGTTTGAATTTATGAAACGCGAAAAAAGAAATTTAACGCTCCCAGAAAACAATAGTTCCAAAAGCACTCATTCGAAAAAG
This sequence comes from Latrodectus geometricus, assembly GCA_026290005.1. NCBI lineage: Eukaryota > Metazoa > Arthropoda > Arachnida > Araneae > Theridiidae > Latrodectus > Latrodectus geometricus. Next base: position 108,501 of record JAPDSC010001051.1, read on the forward strand.
GCAGCTAACGTCAGCGTTTATTTCCCGCCATTTTTACGACCCATGATCGTCTGGAGAAAAGAGCCCGCCGTTTCGAATTTTGGAAAAGGCGTTCGACGTCTTTTTAGAAACTGTTGTTGATGAAGGCGATCATTTTTAAAAAAAGAACAACAAGAAAAAAGGAGGGAACTTTCCACTGAGGCATGTCTTCTCTACTTTTACGAGACATGCGATCACAAAATATGTTACTTATTGGCTATAAAGAAAGAAGCGTTGGCAGAGCAAGTATCGATTTTCGACTTTGGTTTTATCAAGAACCTTGGCTAGCACTTTTTATTGGAGAGTTAGGTGGGCGGGAAAGGATTAAGGTTGGCTCACTCGAGAATGAATTGCCCAATGAAACGGAAGGAATCTGGGGAAGGATAAAATTTCGAGAAAGGACCTGTAATTACATTGTTTTGCGTGGCAACAACTCAAAAATTTTAAAATTACGAGATAAACCTGAAGTAGTCTGGACTTCCTTCAGGAAAAAAAAAAGTAATTCGCTCCGGAAACATCTTAGCTGAAGGGGGAGGGAGCGAAGTAAACATTTTTTTTTTCGGAGAAGATATTGTAGCGAATAATTTGAAGAATTCTGAAGCTGTTAAAAAAGTTTTATGGGAAATTTAACCTGTTGTTCGTCACAAAAGTTTTCTAACATAAAAGTTAACGGTATAAAATTTAATGCGAAATATTTTAAAGAATGAAATATAACTCGATTGCTTTATTCAAGATTGTTTCTTCTAAATCTTTGAGATTACTTAAAGAAGGAAAAAATTTTGTTTGAACTTATAAGTTCAATAAAAATTTTTATATTCTTTGAGTAAAAGTAAAAGTATGAAAAGTAATTTTGCAAAGTTTATTCTAACAATATCAATTATACTATCAAACTAACAGCTTGCCAAACACTCACTGCATATTCTGCAATAGATTTTGATAATTGGAAGAGAATATTCTTACACAATTTAATGTTAAACTTTATATAAATAAGACCAGATTCTGTAAAAAAATATGTGCTTCAAAAGTAATAAACTATAAACAAATCTATTGATTGCTGTTAGACAGGTATGATTTTTTCAATCATTATGCATAGTTAGAATGAAAATTAAATGCAATACTAAATTAATTACAAAATCTAAGTATGCAAATTAAACAAATTAAAAGTATGGGACTGCATTAATTAAATCTTTAAACAGTTCCATGCTTACTTATTTTTATTTACAAAATTTTAATGAAATACTTCCCTGATGCAGCGGTCAGCATATGTAAATTAATTAATACTTGTGAGTAACAAAATATAACGTTTACTATGGCTCTTGGTTACATATAAGGAAACATATGTTAAGTGATTTTTTAACTTCATAATATTTTACAGTAAAATTTGAATAATTTTAACTGCTCCAAATAATTTAAATTTGTACTAATGAAATTTAAAATCAGCAAAATTTTTCCCTCAAGAAAAGAGCAATAAAACTATTTGTACGACAAATATTTTATCACATCCCTCATTTTAATAATATTATTCATTTTATTTCGAAAATATTTGCTATATATTTATTGTGATGAATTTTTATGGTTCGGAATCTGGTACTCTAAAGTAATTTGATTAGTTTTTGGTGAATTAGATTAAATTTTCCTAAAAATAAGCGTACGTGATTTAGGAATAACAGATCTTAATCAAACATATGTGTGGTTATCAATACACAAATTCAAATGTTAATCACAGAAATATATTATTCGTTAAAAATATAAAGTTAGTTATTAAATTAAAATGAAATATACAAATTTAATAGGTATTTAAAATAGAATTAGAGGTACTGCACTAATTTAAATGTCGACATACATTCAGAAATATTGAAAATAGTACAGCAAGAAAGAAGAAAAGTACAAGCACTAAACTTTGAAAATAAATACAATGGGATCCAATATGCAAAAGATCCAAGCTTGGTACCCATGAGAATAACCACATATCCGGCATTGGCACAGCAATCAGGAAATGGGGTTGTATATAAGCTGGAACAGAGTAGAAGATTCAGAAAATTGACGATCACATGCCAACTGCAGGAGGATTTTAATAAGCGAAGAATACCAGGGAGACGCATGAGAAGACATTTCACAAAACTAATTTATAATTGGCTTGAAAATCACAGGTTCATCGACGTGCCGTGTTGCTAGCCAAGTTGATCATTCAGAGCGTGCCGCCAGAACATGTTGGGAGCAATGTACGCAACATGGTACCTACGTGTGGTGCACTAGGTCTGGGACGACGAGAAAGATGACCAGATGAGAGGATCGAAGGATCGTGCAGCAAACGCTCGTGAATATCATAGTGACTGGTTCCACGACACAAACAGAAGTAGATGTGCCAGTTGTTCTATAAAACATTTCCAGATACCTTGCGGAAGTGAATCTACTATACAAGCACCCGTTTCATGTATTGCGTATAACACCACAATATCAGTGACTCCGTCTACAGTGGCGTCAAACACAAACGATATGGAATGCCACAGATAGGCAAAATGTGATGTTTAGTGATGAGTCCCGGTTCGTTTTGGGAATAGAGGATGGCCACGTAAGTGTGTAGAGGTGCCCTGGTGAATGGCATACGTCTACTCCCACTGTCGTTTGACATATTGCCCCTACAACAGGAGTTATGAGAGCCGGTCCACTCTAACTGAGGTACGTGAAACCTTAATGGATCAGCATTATGATTATGACATTCTTTGAACCACGTGGGACCTTTCCTAAGTGTTTTTTCCTAGGCAGTTTTCCAGGAAGATAATGTTCCACATACATCTCTAGGTGTTCATGACTTTCTACGTCATGTTCAGACTCTTTCATGGCCGGTTTACTCCCCAGACTTAGTCCCAATATACCATGTTTGTGACCAACTAAAACACGAAATTCCACCATGTCACTCTATACATGATTAAAAGATGGCTGTTCAAGATTTGTGAGCACATCTGTCTCAGGGTAACAACAGAAATCTAATCAACTCGATATAGGACCGTGTGGCAGCATGTATTGCAGCGGAAGACTACGCACTATTAAAGTTGCAATGTATTTGTCTAATCGGACACACTGTATTTGTTTAAATGTCTTGATTTTGCGATCAAATGAATCTCACTACTGTATCATTATATGTATTAAATTTCATTTCTATCCCAGTCTACTTTTTTAGTGCATTGTTTTCAATATTCCTGAAAGTATATTAGTTACCAACTGTGTAAATCCGTCGAAATTATATGATACCAATTTCTATGTGGTCTTCACTAACGTATACAATGTTTAGTAAAAGTTTCTTTTAACGTTATTGTACGACAAAAACTTGGATGATCGTAGCTGTTTTAGCTGGTCAAATTTTGAATTAATTTAAAACAAAGTCATTAAAATCTCCCTCAAAAATCTGTGCTGTATACAAAATAATTTGAGTGACGACTATTTACAAAAGATTATTAATTTTTATTGCAAGAGTGGTTACGATGTAAATCTTTATCTGGTGCAAATGATCTGGAAATATAAGATAAATAAAATTATAAATTGATAAATTTCTAGAAATGTAATAACCAAAAAATATAAAAGTTACTCAATCTAAAAGAATTTTCTCCCCTTTATATAAATGGCTAGCAGCCCAACATGTCTAGTGATTAGCGTAACTGACTACGGATGGGGGAGAACCTGGGTTCGAATCCCGGCGCTGGGCATGGATGTACTCTATCTTTCTCTCTCTCTCTGTGTTTCTTGTCCTTTCGATACCGGGGAACAATGAATGTGATCTGCATGAAACAAAATCAAATTCTTCTGAAAATACGATTCCATTCCAGTTTATCTCATTCCATAAATTATAAAATGCTTCCCTAAATTAGTTTATTATCAGCATGGACAGTTCACCGCATGCTATAATAGACATAGAAAAAGTGACACGCCTTTATGCTCTAGCGGCAAGCAAGGACCACTGAAATATTATTTAAAAGAATGTTCAACAATCAAAATGGGGAGGATCTTGGTTCGAATCCCGGCTCGGGCATAGATGTAGTTTCTCTTTCTCTCTCTGTGTGTCTCTTTCCTCAGATGATGGATGAATGTGGTCAGCTCTATAAACGGGTTTGTGGTGGTGTGGTGTGGGCGATGCTACTCGTATCTCCGTGACTTGGTTCACAGGTGCCCACCGGGTAACGATAAAATAAGTACCAGTTTCCGGCCTTGTTGCGGCAAATGGGCTAATATACTTACTTGCTCACGAGTGCCCGTCATTAGAAATAAAAATATATATATATATATATATAAATGGCTAAAATGTGAGAAGCAAGAAATAGGATTACAGTACATTAAAAAATAAATTTGCATTCATTACATATGAAAACTAGCATTAAACTATCTCTTGCAATAAATGTAGTAGTAAAATAGGACTACTTAATACACACAAGAAAAGGAAATATATGTAGTGAGACACATGCTTTTAAAATAAAATATGTGAATGAAAAATTGTTTCATTTCAAAACAAAGTATTTCATTTGGATACTTTCATGCTATGGAACAATTTTTAGTAATAGTTATTACACATTATTTATACATCATTTCTTTTTATTTTTACTAATTTCACTCTCATAAGTAACATTGGTAGGTTAATGCTTAACTTATATGTGTTGTAAATAGGCAACATAAGCATAGTTTCATTAAACTTTATTAACTTTTGCTATAACCAAAATATATCTCCGAAAATTATTCTTTACCTATATGTATAAACCAGAGATAACTCAAAATAAACAGAGAATTTTTATAAATGCAATGTTTCAAAAATATTAACGCGTTGAAGAGAATAATTTTACAAGTAAAATAACAAATAGAAACAATGCATTACATTAAATGCTATAATCCTGATAATATAGCATTAATTTAATCACATATTATAAGTTTTTATATAAAAAATACATTTTTTATTTCATTAAACGATGTTTTTTGTAAACAAACATAAAGAAAGAGCAATATTCAAAATAAACTCCATCCTCTAATAACCATGCCTTCTTGAAAGGGAAGAAAACAAAATCAATGCTTTCAATGTTGCATTGAAAATCCAAAATCATTTTGAATATGACGGAAGAATACGAAGTTTTTATTTCTCAGAAAAAGGAAGCATGAATTTTTCGATTTCATCTAATTTGAATAATTTTTTTTCCTACAAATTTGATTTTGCTCCAATTCTTATTTTCCAGTCATATGTATTCCACATTCTTCGCTACTAAGAATGGCTTCATCCCATATATATATATATATATATATATATATATATATATATATATATGCGAAGGAAGTATAAACCAAGTTACTGAGCTAACTGCAGATGTAAAAGTAATACATATGTGACGTGAAAAAAATTTTGAAAAATAATACCATTTGGAACTGATTTGTGGTGAAGGTATCAAATTTGATTCTACTTAGTCGATAGCCTAAAACCTGTATACTTACTGTAGGGGGTGGACAGCAAAAATATAATACAATTTGTAACCCCGTTAATTGCTCAGATTTTTGTATGGCTATATTTCTATGAATGCCAAAATTACCAATTGTTAATTAATTATTTTGCAGACTACTTACTAAAAGCATTCATGATTTTGTTATTGGAATGCTTAATATAAATACAAAATTTTGTAACTTAAAGGCCGGTAATTCTTTTACTTGTAACTATAATTATTATTACATGTTGCCACGACTGTCAAATGATCAGAAATCGTCAAAGATAAATTGTTATTTTGTCGGTATATGATCAAATTTTTCCTCCAAAACTCCTGCTTTAATTAATTAAGTAATTAATAATTTAATTAAGTAGAGTTACATTATTTAAAAGGAAAACTTTAAAAATATTAGAATTCGATGCAAACCAGTTGCCAGAATTTGTCTATGGTATTAGGTCCAAAAGGCATGAATTCTAAATGTCTGATAATTAGCAAAATGGATGATTTTATAGTTAGGTTTTATAAAAAAAATTCATAATTTCATTATAAAAAATTGATTAACGCAAAAAGGAATAAAAATTTTAGCATTGCTATACTTGCCCGTAATAATTAATCCATGACAGAAAAGTAGTTGAAAATTGCTAAGGGCAAATTTATTTTGAGAAACTTTTATTAAATATTTTAAAAAGATATTTATTTATTAAACAAAATTTTGATGCAAGAAATATATAAGAAAAATTGTAAGATTTGAAGTCCAGGTACTCTATGTGATGATTAATCTGTGTGTGTAATAAAAGGAGAACATATGATTAAAAACTTCTTGTAATTAGTATGAATATGCTATAAGCAAGTATTTATTTTGATTGAAACATTTAAATTCATTTCCTTTTTTTCCAGCCCATGCAAAAAATATCTTTCTTTGGAACTGAAGCTGCCTGAATATCGAGCAAAATCGTGAAGTGTTCCTCACAATCCCAGATGATCATTTAGCTCTCCCCTCGGATCCAGGAAACCACCTCGCCTATTCTCCATGACGTCATCGCAGAAGAAAGCGTGTTTAAGAGCGATTTGTGAAACCACATCCGTGATTTAGGCGGCTCAACAGGTGATGCTTTTCGCACGTCTTGTTACTCACCTCTCAGAAGGAGGCGGAGGAGGGAAGAATTGGGGGTGAGCGTTCTGAGGAGGAGGGTCAATCGAACAACTTTCCTTCCCAGCATCTCCTGTGTCACCTTTGGGGGGTGAAGGAGTGGTATATCTTCCTTAATCCTGAGTCTCGATTCCGCCCATTGAGTGTCTGTATGCCCCCCTAACTGTCAAGAATTGTTTGCTGAGGAGATCGTTTCACCCCGGAAGTTGAGATGTCTTTCAGGGAGAGGCAGGGCAATCAGGAGAGCGATCGATTTCCCGTCGCTCAGGCTTTGATTCGCGCCAGTAATCGCTTTTCCAGTTTCTCCGGGAATAGAAAGATAGGAAGGCAGTTTTGTGACCGATTTCTTGGTCAGCGGACCAGCGCGGGCCTAATACCCAGGAGATAAGACCTCCTTAAGCTCGCGGTCCTTTTCCCAGGAAAATATCTTTGTGGGATATTTCCAGGATTTTACTTCAAAGACGTGAAATAAATGTTAAGAAGAATTTAATAAAACTTTTTGTCAAATGAATGAAATATCAACAGCAAGTGAAGATAATAATTTATAAAAACTAGAAGCGAAGTTTATTAAATATATCCATGCAAAATAAATAACTCTTCCTATTAATCCTTTTGATGTATGAAAATCATGCCAGAATTAATGCCCAAAACTTTCTCATATAGCATGTAGTTCGTATAACTTTAAGCTATCTCATCATCGTCTTAATGAATTCCACCATGAATAATATGAAATAAATGAGTTCTTCGATGAAGCTGTATTATTAAACATGTACAGCTTTTATAAACTCAAGGAATTATATGTGGTGTAAGCGAAACCCTTTTTGACTAGATTCTTATTTCAGGACTTAAATAACTACTACTAAAATAATTAAATATAAGTATTTGTATAAAAAAAATCTGTTATTCCTTATTCAAAAAATTCTTTTTTATGTCATTTCTGCTCATGCCAAAACCTTCTTATTTCATGTGATCATAAGAAAATATTATTTTGTCTGCACTTTTAATGGTTAGCTGCATTTTATTAAGTAAATAGTGAGCCGAATTTGTATAACTAACGTTCTAACATTCAACTCAAAGGCTTATGGGTTTGATTCTCAGTACAGACATGCATTTTTGTAGAAGTTAAAATTCTACTTTAATCAGTCAAGTTATCAAAGTTAAATTATAGTTCAAGGTCAGGTACTAAAAGTGATCATCAGGATATACATTTTAAATGCTCCTGAAATGCTCACAATTTTATTCACTAAATTCGCACGGAAATACACGTGTCGGTACCTCATGATGACTTGATCATGATGAAGTCAACAACTGAACTTTAGATGCTGACTTTATCATTCAGATCTCTTTTAAATTTACAAAGAGATTAGCTGTGTTTTGTTACTTGGTTAACATCGGTTAGGAAAATAGAATACAGGAAATGTAACACAATAATCAGTTCTAATTTGTTTGATAATATCAAAATTTCATTGGTCATGGAATCACGCAGACTGTATTTTAGACACATACAGCCGTTGTAGAAAAAAGTGTTTTACACTTGCTTTTTTCTTTTATGATTGCAAATGTAAGTCCATAAAGCTAGATATAATCTGTTAGGAATATATATAATTTTATTTGCTATGGAGCACAAATATTACACAAGTCATTAATGAAAAAGATTTAATTTTCCTTAGAAGCGATTAAGATTCTCTTATAAAAAGGAATCATTCTCGCTTTCCACTGTTATTAAGAGAACAGGAAGTAGAATCCAGGATGGGACTCTATTCCCTAAAATAAGATATTTTTGCTTGTTATTAGGAGGTGCGAGTGCCGATTTAATAATATATATTTTTTATTTCTAATGGCGGGCACCCTTGAGCAAGTAAGTAGCATTAGCCCATTTGCCGCAACAAGGCCGGAAACTGCTACTCATTCTATCGTTTCCTCTGTGGGCACCTGTGAACCAAGTCACGGAGGTACGAGTAGCATCACCTACGCCATACCACCATAAACCCGTTTATAGGGTGGGCCACATTCATCCATCATCTGAGGAAAGGACAAGTAAAACACACAGAGAGAGAGAGAGAGAGAGAAAGAGAAAGTACATCCATGCCCGAGACGGGATTCGAATCCAAGTCCTCCCCATCCGTAGTCAGTTACGCTAACCACTAGACAGGTTGGGCGGCCGATTTAATAATGCATAGTATAGAATTTATCACGATATGATATGACTACATTTAATCATTTCAGATTAACTTTTTGATAGTTTTTAAAACATTTTTTAATTAATATCTATATTATTATAAATAGTTTAAGTAGATATTAAGTAAAAGTAATTCAAAATCCATTTATAAATTAATCAGATGTAGTTAAATGCAATCACATCTGGTATTTAGAATTCAAACAAATAAAGTAAATGTGAACATTTAATAACAATGGCAGTATTAGAAAGTGAAGTATTTTTGCGCTTATCTCAAAGAAAACACAATAAATTAGTAATCCTTTTTTGTAGCAGTTGATGAGTGAAGAACGCTTAAACTATCTTTAATGTGAGAAAATTCTTAGTACATTTTTGTGAAAATTGCTATCCTTCTACACCATTTTTTAAATGAACCTTAAAATATTTTCATTACAGTGCTTTTTTGGAAAAATTATGGTTTTCTTTTTGTTCAAAAGAATGAGAGACAAAATTAACATTATAAAGATTTGATTAATGTTTTTTTTATTTAATAAGAAACTCATTCCAGTGCTAAAGTTGTTATGAAAAAATGATTGAATTAATATTTTTTTCAATTGGAAATGCTTAGTTATATTATTTAAATTTGGAATAATATATTTATACATGGTGAAAAATCTATTATTCAAATTTAATTACTTACTTTATAAACTATTTATGCAATTTAGTTTATTTAATGTACAAAATGTTACTTTATATACACATGTGTAACAATATATATATATATATATATATATATATATATATGCATTCTCTTCTTCAATGCATAATCCCTTGATTCTTTTATTTATTGCGTTTAATACACTACATAATGATAATCTGCGTATAATACATACATAATACATTTAAAGTACAATCTACAGTTAATCTTTAATAGGAAATATTATACGATCAAGCTTTTTACTATTTATATAATTTAATATATGAAAATTGACTGAAAGAAAATATTTTTCATATTCTCATTTTCAAGAAAGACGTACGATTGTCTGGATTATAATATTAAAGATGTAAATTTTTTAGTTGCCTATTTACTTTACTTATAATGAATGCTTGCAGTCTATTTACAAATACAATTCGTCTTCCTATCATCAATCAAATGTTGCCAAATTAGTGTAATTTGTTTTATAATTACATGCGTTAAATACGATGATGTCATAGTTACACATAAATCGATTTTGTTCATTTACCAAGTTTGGTAGCTGTGATCTGAATAGTCAGTGATCGGTTCTTCAGTTCCACTGTTTATAAATAAAGGGTAGGTAATTTTTTTGAGAAAGGCATTAATCCTGTGACCTAGAGACAGCTTTTTATATGTCTGATCTAGTTGAAAATCATCGAGATGGCCGAGAGTGTCCAGGTATAATAAAAGCTAGTTCCATAAAATTCAAAGTCCTTGTACTGGTTGTGGAATGGCATGGAAAAAGGGTGCCAGTTCAAATACTGACCTCGTCATTGTCAGAGGTTCAAATCTATTAGGGGTTGATATTTTAAAGGACTTTGGTCGCCTTATATAGGCACATGAAATTGTATCATTGCAACTTAAAGATTTTTAACGTGACTTTCATCTCATATCTAGTTGCTTATTGTGACTAACCTTACCCAAACAATAGTGAGATATACTGTCTTTCATTAATCCCGAAAGAAAATTTGGTCTGGAGATGTTTGGGTCTTTCTAATGAATGTAACATGCAAAAGACTTTCTGTCGATTCATTTTGCAAATTATTATAACCCTTTGAGCCAAACAAATCTCAATCGAAACGTCACAGACGAATATTACATTTACAATATGGTGTGTTTCCATCGGTTTATAATAGAAATGGATGAACATTGTACATTTTAACTTATATGCTATGAAACCCTCACGTATCATTTGTAATCAGCCTAATGACACATAAACACATAAAAAATTTGAATAATATAGATTCTATGAATCAGTTGAATATTTTATCATCTATTATTTGTAGCACACTAATTTAAAAACAATTCATTTCAAACTAATAGATGTGCAAACAGAATTATAATGGTATTTTAGTTTAATATACTGTTACAGAAACATTTTCCCAATAAAAATCATATTTTATGAATGATTATTACAAATACATTTTTACAGAATACATAATTCACAAATACATAATTCAGCAACAGTGGGTATCATGTAAAAAAAGCCATTTGTTTCATATTTTGAGTCTATTTTTGATAGTACATCCTCATGAGGCGTAACGTATCTATTGAGTCATTTTTTTATTCTACAAATACTTCATCTTGTGTCACAGTTTTATTTGGTATGGCATTATAAATCTATAATTATAAACATTTTCTTCATCAACGTTAAAATTTCAAATTGACATTTATACTGGCATGATTTTTTTTGATAAAAAATTATATAAAAAGAGCTATAATTAATTTTATATAAAAGAAAATTCAACCAAAAGAATTAGAACTTAAAAAGGAAATGAATTCTCCTTCTCTTTCACCACATTCTTTTTAAAAATTTGTCCGAAAATAAAATCCACATGGGAAACAAAAAGTTGAATCCCGTTAAAGAAGGAATTAAATATCAACAACCAAAATATAAGACAGAATGTCAAGAACACTTTCAATTTTGAAAAATTAATTTAAACTTCTATTCGGAAGATTGAATTTTTATGTATTCAGAAGTATAATTCAATGTATTTTCACAAATGAAATGAGATAGCTTTGGTTTAATCAAACAGTAAAAACGTGCACCTGACATAGCCTACTTGATAAAACTTAATGTGCGTTGTTTGTACAACTCGTAGTAAAGTACTTTGCCGATCAATAAAACTAAATTCGAGAAATATTTTTTCTAGTAACAAAATTCATTTAATAACTTATAATATTTTAAATAAGGGAAAAAAAGAATGCTCAAATAATATACACGTCACAAGAATACAAGGAAAAACCAAAATTACGTAAATTGCTTATTTCAAAAGATTTAATTAATTAATTTGGTACTTGAGGCTTTTTGAACCTCAAGTAGAAAATTAATGGCATTTAATGATAAATAATTCCACCATAGTCAATAAATCTAAATTTACATGGTTTTTACAGAATTTTGCAAACAATATTTCTTGATTATTTGTATATATGTGCACACTTTAGGACAATATACGAGTTTCAAGCAAATAAACAAAATCCTAAATTTATCCACATGCTGAATCTTTAAGACTAAACAGCCACGAAAGTACAAGTTTGAATTTTTTTTCCACATTTACAAGTTTAACGGACCCAGTTTTTCTTTTAGTCTCCAAATAATCAATTCTTAAAATATTCCAGAACCAAGAAAGAACTAGGATATTTGAAGCTTGGAGGCAGACATTCATATTGTGTTGTATGCGTCTTTCAGAGAAGCAGACGAATCCGTTGCGAAATTCAATAATACAATGAGCGTTTTCTAATTTATTCAATTGAATTATTCATTTCTCGTGTTTTCAATAACAAAAGCCTTCCCCCTCAAATTAGATTCCTCCTGGAATATTTTAAAAGGGGCGAGGGAAACTGTTTCTGTAATCTATTATTTCTGTGTGCATTGTGAAATACGAACGAGAAAGAGGAAGTTGGAATTCTTTTTCAACTCAGCGGTAGAACGTTTGGGAACAAAATGGCCCCAAGAGTCTGACTTTAAAATTGTTTCTGTAGTTCGGAGTATTTAAGATGAAATTAAACTTTTCGGAGGAAATTTCAAAGAATGAGAAATTTCAACCGTATTAAGTTAGGAATGCTTTTAAATTTTTTTGCCCTTGTCCGGAAATGTGGATTTTGTTTTAGCAAGAAAATCATCATCTAATATTGTTTTTTTTTGTCAATATTAAAAAAAATTAAAGGTTAATTACTGGACTTTGCATGATCCAGTAAGATATTATATGAATTGATATCATAAGTAAGTGGTGAAATTATTTATCAGGTTTAAACAAAAAATATAACTGTAAAAACTTTGAAGCAAAAAAGGCACAAAATAAACCTGAATTTCTTATATTTTGAAATTTTTTTTACATTTTAAAATAAATAACAATTTATGAATATTAAAAGTGGATGTGATTATATCACGAAATAATGTGAAGTTAAGTATCCTTATATAAAATATTGGCCGCCCAACCTGTTTAGTGGTTAGCGTAACTGACTACGGATGGGGAGGACATGGGTTCGAATCCCGGTTCGGGGATGGATGTATCTTGTTTTCTATCTCCGTGTTTTTTGTCCTTTCCTCAGATGATGGATGAATGTGGCCCGCACTATAAATGGGTTCGTGGTGGTGTGGCATGGGCGATGCTACTCGTACCTCCGTGACTTGGTTCCAAGGTGCCCACTGGGTAACGATAAAATGAGTAGTAGTTTCCGGCATTATTGCGGCAAATGGGATAATGTACTTGCTTGCTCAAGGGTGCCCACCATTAGAAATAAAAAAAATATTAAATATTGAATAGACAATATAAAATTATAGCCGGAAACAATTAAAAATGAATTCTATACATAAGCTTAAAAGAAAACTGTAGATTTCACATTTAAATAAAAAATGGTTAATTGGTTAGTTTTGTACACTTCTGTTCTCTGTAATGTATATTTACCAAGGTGAGTGCGTGAGGGTTTTCCGTACTTTCTCCCTTGTAACATACAAATACCACCCAATATTTATTGACTATCTTAAAAAATGGCAGAGTGTAGTGCCTTGCAATATTTTTCATCTATTAGTCACTCGCTGTTTAAAACGCATGAAAAATTTCCAAAATCATTTTACATATAATAATCATGATTTTGATGAAAACACATTTGAGCTTATATTAAATCAACTTCAACTATTGATGGTTAGCTATGATATTTGTTAAATTATTAACATAAATTTAATTATTCAATATGTAAGCAGTAAATATAATAACCTCTAAGAGGAATGGAAGCATGAAAAAAACCGTAAAATTAAAAAAAGCTCTTTTCCAGAACATTTTTAATTGCATATATATCTAATGGTTAATGTAATATAATTGATGGGATCAAAGTATTTAAGAGCAATTTTCTATATAAAAATAATTCTTATGAACAACATTTCCTAATTTTATTAATTTATCTTAAGCCAATTTTATTTCTTTAATATAAGAACACATTATATATTGTGGCTTCAAATAATAGATTTGAAAGTAAAGTTTACTTAAAAATCAATTTTATTAACTGTATTTATATTTTAGATCATAGAAAAAAGTACTGTTAAAATACTATCAAACCATAAACTCAGAGATTGCATTTGACCGTCCGGCAGGGATAACGAACAATACCACAGCAAATCAAATCTGCAATACATTTGCATCTGGCAACGAACCATCATTCGGAGAGGAAACAGGAGTGCCATTTCCACAGCCTCCGCCAGCAAAACGGAAACCTGTCAGTGCGCGTGAGGGTTGTCCAGTCGTTTATCAGACGATAACTCCAGGAACGTATCCGTCACGCAGAACAAATGAATACTGGATGCGGCCCGCTCATTGCTTATGGATGAGGCCGCGGTTTCCTCTCCGAGGGCCTACTCTGACCACGTGACCGGAGAGGGGGAGACGGACCGCGCTGGCGGGATCCGTCTTATTAGGAATGGAATAAATATGATTGTTCCGGTGGAGGCGGACGTGTTTTCATTCGGAATCGTCCACAGACGGACGTGCATCTGTTGCAGCAGGTTGTAGTCTAATGGAACGTGATTCAAAATTCATGGGAGGCTTGTAGCTAGCGGTGTTACGCAACTCCACCACTCGTACGGCTGATACCATCTAATTAGCGCCTAGAGATAAATCAAAAATAACAACTAAAATAAAGTCTTTTCTACTTAAAGTCCAGAAAACTAATTGAAACTGATTTCAGGAAAGAAAGACAGCAAAAATTTCTTCTTAAATTAGCATAGTATATCTTTTGGAGATTATTTTGAATATTGCGGTATAAGAATTTATTTTCAGAATGCGGTTTGCGTTTTTTATTAATAGTAAAAATAAAATATTAATGTTATTTAAAAGAGCTAAGAGTATCAAATCACATTATTTTTATTTCTTAGCTGATTAAGAAATAAAATTATTTTTCGTAAATTATCTCAAGCAATAACTCATAAGTAACAACAATAAAATGGTAAATATAAAGTCTACATTTTATATTATTCACATATCAAAAATTGTATTATCAATATTAAAAAGTGATTTTGCATTGATTTTCTATAAAAACAATGCTGTTTTAAAAATTATAATATATTCTATAAAGAATAAAATTTATTAACAATTTAGAATAATGAAATTAGAAGTGTTATTTTATTTCTTTAAATACAATGGCAACAAAAATCAACTTCTAATTGACTGAAAGTTAGATAGAACAATAAAATCAAATGTCAACAAAATTGTCTTTAAATTGTTTCAATTGTTTGTTTAAGAAAAATATAAAATATAGGTTTATATTCATAGTAACAAAAACAGAGAGTATATAAAACATTTGGGGCATTTTATTGTATGTTGATTCATAAAATAATAATAGTAAGTTTAAATTAGGATAAACCTTGTCGAAATATATCTCACATATGGCTTGTAAAATAGCTCTTAAAAGGACGGTAGTTGATTTTATGTTAATTATGGGTGAGCATGTCAATTATTTCGGTTGCAATCTCGGTCATTAATTCTCAATAATTTCCTTCTATAAGCATGTTTTCTTATATGCGCCCCCTAAAAATAATCCGCTATTATATAAAATTAACTGAAAGTTCAAGTAATGGGATTAATTTTGAGAAATAGTCAATGTAGGTGATATGAAAAAAGTATTCAAATAGGGAAAAGATATTATTTGTAATTCATAACCTATGGAGACAATATTTCATGAAACTATATTAAAAGAAATGTGACAATGTTACTGTTTGAAAGCTTCCGTAACGTTGTAGATACAGAAACGTTCATACTATATAAAAATGAATAAATGCAATGAATTTATTAATGTCATCATTACTTCATAAACTGTTAAGCACCAAAATAGGTCTCTCATTTTCTATACACCGTGTTCGGGATTCAAAATATGGGTTCAATTTTAAGTAATTTGATTTTTTTCCACTTTGAAGGTTGAAAATATTAAATTTAAGATAATTCAATTAATAGAAATCTAAATGCTAAACTATTAATCAGAAAATCAAACCTAAAATAATCTAATTAATAGAAAATTGAATGGATCAGAAAATTTTATTTCAAATTTTGACTGCTATGAATATTTTTGCTTCCAATGATGTAAAACAATAAATAATTCAAGACATACAACTTATTATATTTTTATAAAAGTATAAGCATAGATTTAAAATTATTTGAATATTTTACTTACTAAGAGATCGATAAGCTCAACCAATGAAAATCTATTTGAATGTCTGTAGTTATGGGTATGAATATTTTATTGTTTAAAATATAAAAATTTCAATTAAACTGTTTTAGTTTTAATTAATTTCCATTTAATTTTTATCTGTTTTTTAGTACTAAAATTACCCATTATAATTTTTTATTATTTAATTACTCAATCCAGTAACATTTATAAGACCACTTATGAAAATCTGGAATAACCACCTTTCGCAGAGCGGACTGAAACTATCTCCAGTGCCATGGTCAGCTGCAGTAAATTACGCGCGTGAGGATCCATAACGACAACAATCCGATCGAGATGGCTTCGCAGATTCTCGATGGGATTTACATCAAGTGAATTTGCTGGCAAGGGGAGAACTGTGTTCGAAGAGTACCAGGATGGTAAACTCATCCTGGTACTCTTCGAACATCGCCCTTGCACTACCATTACATAACGCATTGTCTTGCTTAGTTGAAGGCTTCATCCTGAGGAAAAACAATGCTTCTATAGGGTTTGACATGTTCCACAAGGTCAGATGCATGCTAGTATTTATCCATCGTGCCTTCCATCATGCTTGTATTTATCCATCGTGGTGAGTGAACCCAGGGAATGGCAGGAAATCATTCTCCAAAAAATTATACTCTATTTTCAGCCTTGGAGCTGAGAATAATGTAATGGTCTCAGAATTTTCTTATCAGAAGTTTCACGTCGTATACGCTGACGTCCATCTGTCAGATGGAACATAAAACAGGATCATCCTAAAACGTTACCATTCAAGATGTAAAGTTGAGGTACTTGAGTTTACATTCCAAGCTTCGTCACTGATGAAAGCAGTCAGCATAGGGGCATAAACCAGGTATCTGCTTCGAAGGGCCAGACTCAGTAACGTTTGTTGAACACTGATGGTTCAATTATCCAACTTTAGCATATCTATTCGTTCGAATGCATCTCCGCAACCTCGTTCACCTTTGTCCTCTATGATCCATGGAGCACCACTTTTGTCTCATCGCAGATTTGGATAGTTCCATGCCATTCTTAATAAATTTTACCACCGTGGAATGAGAACAGTTCACAGATTAACCGTTTCAAATATTCTTTGGCCCTTGGCTTAAAAGATTATCCTGTGTTATACATTGGATAAATCGCTCCATTTCTGCATTACGAGGCCCTCAAGCACCTTTTATATACGACCAATTTCATTGTGCTGCCACCTGCCTTAACGTCGACGTCGAAAGTACGTGGTAGTCACATTAATGTGACTGGACTGGTATGAGAAAGTGATATTAACTGTGTTTCATTGATGGTATAAGAGCATGCATCTAAGAAAAGATGCTTTGAAAATTGTCTTTGTGTTTATAATTTATTTTCTAAGAATCCTTTTTAAACTTCTATGAAACGTAAAAATCTGGAAGTAAGACTCGTACTGCACTATGTATGTTATAGAAAATTAAGGTATTGACTGAAGATAAAATTTCTCTAGGGATAGTGGAATTAAATCGAAACTGTTGGCCAATATCAAATACGAAAATTTACGAATTAGGTTATAATTTAAATTTCAATATTCAAGTGATAGTTTTAGTTCTTTGTCATTACTTGTTCCTAAAATGACACTTTAAAAGAACACTTGTTTAACATTTTGACAACGCAACAACATTCAAAAGTTTCTCTCTTTTGTAAAGATGTAGTAAAATTTTCCAAGTATTTTAAAAATATTTATTCTATTCACAAATACTCTTTCTCAGAGATTCTGATATTAGTAATAAAATTAGTTCATCCTCTCCCATTTTCAAACTGATGATGAGCTCTCATTGGCCAAATTAATTTAAAATCTACTCATCCCTTTAATTTTTTGCTGAAGCTATAAACACTGAGAATATGATGTGATGGCTAACATATTCTAATTTTCGGAACAACAATGCTTAGCTGGTGGTCAAATGAATAGAGTTCTTGATTTCTTTTCAACGATTCGTGGGTTTGAATACCTTTCAATATTAGATGTGTGCAGTGTTTCAGAATCCACATCAAACTTTAAATTCTTCCCTAATTTGCCCTCGTGTCCAAAAAAATAATGGCGATCAGGTAACAAACAAATTAATTTGCCTGAAGAACTAATAATTAGCTTCCTGCTTGCGAAAGAAATATTAACAGATTACATTATGAGTATGGATATTTTTATTTTGGTGATGATTTACTTATTAAGTATTGATTTCCTAACTTACGTAATAAGTAAAAAATTGAAAAAGAAATGCATGTTCTAAATACAAATTAATAATATTTCTTTCATAAGCGATAAGTCAATTATAAGTTCCTATTATTAAAAACGAGGATGTGCTAGCTATAATGTTTTACTCTCAGTTTTGGTATTTATTAAATAATTATTATATGATTTGTTTATTAAATGTTAAAATGCATATAGCGTATAAGTAACATCAAATTATCAAAATGGAATTAAATAAATCTTAGATAAAATGTAGCAGATATTGGACAATTTTCTAAGAAAACAGACAATAATATAATAATGACAATAAGAATAAAAAAACACAAATAAAAACAATAAGTAGTTTATACAATGCAATTATAATTAGTTTAAAAAGCTGGATGTTTGTTAGAAATGGAATCAATAATATTCTATATTCTTAAAAGTTGCTTAAATTAATTATAAGAACACAATATTAAATTTAAATAAAGCTTTGTGTCGCATCGCGTTGGGACATCAGACACATTAGATGTTTCTAATTCTCATTTGGGCGTTTTCTAGACAAATTTTGTTTCAAAATATACATTAGCGAGATCATATTAGGGACATCTGTTGGTGCAGTAACAGCTACAAGTCACACAAATTGTAGTAATTACATTCCGTTTTTTTTACAGAAGATTGATTAAAGATTCATTCCTTGGCGACTTTCCAAACACCATTTTAAAGCCGGCTTTGGAGAAAGTCACCAGGAAGAAAAAAAAAAGAGGAAATATCATGAGATTGATGAGTTTTTAACTATATGTATATAAACCAAAAATGCAGCTTAATTGTTTCTTCTTAATTGAATTGGCGCGAAAAATAGATTATCATAAACTAGATAATGGTTTTTCAAAATCTCAAAATCTAATATTCATTGATTACTTATAAAGACAGCTTATTGTTCTGACTTCTATTTTTCTATTTTTTTTTTTTTTTTGAAAAATTCCTTTCAATGATAAGGAAACTTTTGAATAAAATATCATTTTAAGGAGAGAAATAGGGAGAAAAAGATCGTCATTAGAGATCATTATCAATTTTTAAAAAATGAATATTTTTTCAGAAAATTCTTACTTTAATTGACGGAATGTAATAGATATTACAAGAAAAAAAATGTGAAAGTATTCATCTGTCGATGGTAAGATGAAATCATTAAGACGGGATCTGGAATAAATAAATTTTTATTTCGTTTACTTTATTTTGCAACTAATCAGATGGAGAGAATAAGAAAGGGAGTGAGTCGTTTCTTTATGAAGTAATATTTTATTTCTGTATTTGTCAAATGAAGTTTGATTTTAATCTAAATTTATATTATTTTTATGTTTCAGTTTAAAATAGTAAACCATATAATGCAATATTATTTATTAATTTTAAGTCATTAAATGCAAACTTTCCTAAAGATATAGAATGAAAATTTTTTGACTTTCCTTAATGAGTTATGGTATGTTCTCTATTTTTTAATGCTAAAAAAACGATTTAACCAAAAGACAGAAAAAATGTTACTTTTAATTGCGTACATATTGACATCAATTAATTTAAAATCAGCTATTTAAAATTATCAGTCAATCTATTTAATATTATTAGCAATTTAATCACAAAAACATTCAAAAGAAAAAAAATGTCAATTTGTCATTGTTAGAATTGCAATAAAATAAAATGCATTCAAATAAAGGCCAATTAGATATATTTCATCATCATTTCAAGTAAGGATGTAATCAAATAAATTTTATAATATATATATATATATATAAAGCAAAGTTATTGGATTTTCTAATATTAATAATACAACCTAGGGTGAAATCAAAGCATTCTATAGCCAACTACTGATTTGAAATCTATAGCACATAAACTAAGAACGTAATTAAATTAATTCTGTAGCAAATCCATTGATTTTCCACAGTTAACATTTCAACCAAGGATGCAATAGACGATTTTTAAAACATAAGTATCAGCTTGACATTATTGATTTGACACCTCAACAATTCAAACAACAATGAAATCATACTGAAACTGCTGATTTGTAATTATTAGCATTTTTGTAAATATAGAAATGAAAACCATTCTATTATAGAATTTAACTTGTAAACATTCTATTTAAATTCCGATGATATTAAATATTCCATAGATTTCAACCAAGAAAACTTTCATTGATGGACCAGATTAAAACACTACAATTTATTATTTAAAATGAAGTGTAAATCATAATTATTTATTCTATACATTCGTAAAAATAGATAAGAATTTCAAATTTTAGTGAACTAAAATATAATTAGCTATAAACATTAATATTTTTAGAAAGACCTTTATTATGTATGTGCATGTTTGTGTTAATGTTTTGGCTTTCGTATATAGTTTCACAAAGGATTTCACATAATTTAATATCACACAATTCTCCAAATTACTTTTTTAGAAATCATAGTAAAGTCCTACAGTTAAAGATATGAAAATATTAATATAAAAAGATATATAATATTTAATAAATATTTTTTTATAATAGTTATCAAATTTGAAATAAAATCTGTCTAAAAATAAATTAATTAATGTATTTTAAGGAATAAATAATATTAAAGGAAGAAAGCTTCATAGGAAATTTGACACTAATATCATTCGATTTTTTCAATTACAGTCAAACCTTTATGTATGTTTTTTCTTTCTTTCTTTTTTTTTTTTTAATCTGATATTCAGATATATTACAATTAAAATTATTGCATAATTTAGGTTCATACCTATCAATTATAGCAAAAACAAAAAATTAATGAAATATTTTATGAATTATGTGTTTGTTACTGCTATTGGGAAAAACAAGCAAAAGAGAGCAGCCATCCTGTTTTTCATGTAAAAAAAAAAAAAAAAAAAAAAAAAAAAAAAAACACTACACAGGAAAAAATACATTAATGCAAATTTTTCTAATTAATGCAATGACGTAATTTAAGGAAATACGCATAAAAGCATATATCAAAATGTGATAAAATCAGAAATTATTTTTAATTTCAAAAATATAATTTTTTTATTTTTCGAAACAAAAAGACTGACGCACGCGAACCCTTATAAAGTTGATAACTCTGTTATGATGGGTATTGCACAAAATCACCAATACCCATCCTGCCAATTCAAATTAGTAGATGCTGGAAGTTTTCCGGGTTTCTTCCTTTGCCATATATGATTCCTTATTTATAAAATGTTATCTCGGCAGAAATTTGTTATGGGTGTCGAAATACCTTACAATGGTTTTCTGTTTTTAAGATGTCCACTAATTAGGTTCAAAGGCCGTTTAAATTGCGGGCTGGTAATTATTGCTTTCTTCAACGCCGACTACAAACTGTTTTGTTTAGGAAAAATTGAATTCAAAACTTTGATAGGAATCATACTTGAGTCAACACAGAATTAGCTAATTTTAAAATTTTATTTGTTTCCGATTGCTGTTAATGACCTTACTTCCAACGAGAATATCAATAAAATATCTAGATATTAAATTGAAACGGATTGTCTCTTATTTTATGATTTCAGTTTCATTTTTGCTTGAATGCTTTCATTGTGTTATATATAGGAATGTGTTTAGTTTGTGATTTGAAAATATCTAAGATAATTAAAAAATATTGAAATATTATCTATAAAATTCAATTTAACTTCAGACTTAAATTTTAAAAGTGATTTGGTTTTTAAATTTTATTCTTTTTTTCCCCTTCATAACAAAATTCAATAAAGAAAGAGTAAACCAATAGAAAGAGTTTAAAAAAGCTATATACCTTTTTTGTCGAGAACCAGCCAGGCTGGCAATGCGGGGTGCTCTGCTCCACTTTTTTAACTAAACCATAATTTGGTGTGGAGTCCGACTTCCTCAGAACACACATGCTACAGGTATAACTGCTTATAGGGTAGACAACCATTCACACAAGGAAAGGACAAAGATAGGAGATAGAGAAATAGAAATTACATCCATGGCCAAACTGGGACTCGAGCCCAAGATCTCACTATCCGCAGTCAAGCACGCTGACCACTAGGGTGGGTGTTAGCAATATACTTAAAACTAATAAATAAGAAAATTATTTGAAACAAAATGAAACGAATATTTTAAGATACATTGGGAAACTTTGAATCCAAAATAGAGTGTAATAATTTTCAGAATATGAATCTGACTTTTAACAATTAGTAGTCTGTGTTTGTCCCACAGTGTAATTAATACTGTTCAATTTCTCAAAAATTCATTTACATGTTTCTTCCGATACTAAAAGATTAAAATCTTTCAAGAAGTACATAGTGCAAAGGGTGTTCATACAGAGTGTCTTTGTAAGATCTGGTGCATTTTAATGTTTAAAACTCCTAAAATAATGAAGTTGGATTGCAGTGGAAAATGTTAGTTGTTAGGCAGATTCATAAAATTTTAAGGTCCTTGTTAATGTTTGTCCCTCATTGTATGGAGAATAATATGGTAGTTGATTTTATTGCGCTAGGCTATATGCAATACAGTCAGCTTCCATAATGGATATTGAGATTATTTCTTGGTCTTTATTACATAAATACTCATCACTTTCTTCTTATAAACAAATACCATTGAAAATTTCTATGGGAGAATAATCAGGGGTGTAATATTAGGTGAACTGAGGAACTGAGGAATAGAGTCAGTTCATTCGTTCTGTATTGTTATTCAAAAAATTGATTACAAACCATTATGAGGGGGTTGTTATTTTCCTCATTGTTTGATCTGATAAAATATTGCATCAAATGAAACGTCAAGAAAGTATTTATAAGCAAAAATATTATATAGCATTTTAATTGTTATTGAACTCAAAACAGAGAAATATTTGTATATACTCGATTGATATTATGTGCAGACTATAAGAAAACATTCAAACATAAAAAAAAGATTATCCATAATTATGTAACTAACAAAAGATATTTACAAGAGAAACGGAAAAGGATACAGTTTATCAAGTCTACACGAAATCATTCACATTATAAAACAAAGTATGTAATTCGTTCATTTTCTTATAAATTATTAAATATCAAAAGATGACGAATCGTTCATAAATACCCAATATTTTTTGTAAAAAAAATAGCTTTTTATTTCAATATTTTAGATCTTTTAAACTGCCTGCTCAAAAACCATTTACAGCTAAGACTATCGTTTTTAACGACGTTTATATCCATACTAATACTTTACTCGACATTTTAATGTCCGTACTAATGATACGTCATTTTAATTTTACATTAAACTGGAATTTATTTTCCTTCTTATTACGTCTAATAAATGCACTTTAATAATGGAAGACTGTTATTAGATAAAAGTAGCATTTAAATAAATTTAAATAATATATAAAGAGTTGTATATATTATTTAAGCGTCTATAGATCAAGTAATTTGAATACTGTTTTGCTAAGAAGCAATTAGAAGTGATTGGGAAACAAAAATTACAAAGTAAGATGAGTGTGTGGTTATCAATTTACACATAATTTATTTATTTTTTTATGTAATATAATTTTATGAAATTCTATTTTTTTAACATCTTATATTACTACTTTTGAGAAAAAAAAACTGTCTATATCTTATTTTGTTACGAAATTTAAAGAATTGAAATAAAAACGCAAGTTTTAAGCTTAATCATTAGAATTTTGTAGGAAAATATACTAATTTAGTTGAGTGAAAAAAAAAAACATTATTAATGCAATGAAAACAAAATCAGAAATATGTAAGATACTTTTGCAAACTAAAATAAACAAAAATCCAAATAAATAAAAATATATTTCTGACTGAAGTTTCAGTTTAGACGGGAAAACAAAATAAACTTTATCCTAACATGTACAAGTAGGAAACAGACATCTCGAAATGTAATGCAAATAAATATAAAAATGTGCGTAAGCATTGCAAAATAGTTTGATTATCAGGTTCTCAAGAAAATAATTAATAGGATTTAAAATGTGAGTTTTTACGTATGTATATAAATTATATGTGAATAAAATGAAATATATAGTATTTAAAAATTTAATTTAATTCTTAAGTAATTAAATATTGAAATCGGAACTATTTTTACGAACAATGAAGTATTGAGAAAGGCAAAAATACATTTATGAAAAAGGGAAAAATAGCATTATTTTTCTTCTAAAATCGACAAAATATACTTATATATATATATTTTTTTAAATTGCACTGTTGAAATGTAGGAAGAATGTTTCTATATTCCAGTGGCAACTTATAAATGATAAATTTAAGAAGATAACACGTTTTTTAAAGCGAGAACTTAAGAGGAAAATGTTATATAGCATAAATTAATTACATTGCGGCTTTACTAACAACTTTTAATCTTAGTTATTACATTGCATTATGTTTAAATCAAAATTTTAACTGCTTAGAATTAATTACAATTACTATATCCAAAATTCTAACGGACACTTATTAAGTTAGCCAGAGACAGACGTCCTGACATAAGTTTCATTACCTACCATAAAA
This sequence comes from Latrodectus geometricus, assembly GCA_026290005.1. NCBI lineage: Eukaryota > Metazoa > Arthropoda > Arachnida > Araneae > Theridiidae > Latrodectus > Latrodectus geometricus. The sequence continues at coordinate 133,362 of JAPDSC010001051.1, forward strand.
CCATTGTTATTTCAAGCCTGGACAAAATTTCAGCCGGCTGATAAAATAAATATTTCATTTATATATAAATCACTCATAAACTACTTTAAAATTAGGGTAAGTATAGTTAATAACAAAATCTAGCTAATATTGCTCTAAGCTAATCATAGATATAGAACCAATGCGAAAATAATAAAATAAGAATATATAATTTAAATATATATAATTTAAATATATATAATTTAAAAATATATATAATTTAAATTATATATAATTTAAAAATTTAATTCTGAGTGTTAACTATCACAAAAATAATACTATTAACCATTTAGAAAATAAGTAATTAATTCTTTTTTATTGAAATGGCAATTTTGATATAAATTGCTATAGATAAATGAAGCGTAATAGCAGTTGAATCAGATTCGTTTTGTGCAAATAGATTGACTTAATTTTTAGAATCTGAAAATTTTATTTACTAATTAAAGAAGTGCGTATGGATTGAAAATAATCTAAAAAAAAAAATTACATAATGCGTTGTGATTTATTATATCATTTTGGTCAATTTATAGTAAATTTTATGAAAACATTTTTCTCAAAAAATTATTTTCATTCTTTATCTAGCAAAATATAATTGAAGTTTTTGGTTTCTTTATCTAATGATCTAATCTAAAGTTTACAACCCAATTATGTCCTAAATTCGAACTCTCTGATTACAGACACTAATATTATTGAATTTAATACGTCAAATTATACATACAGATTAATTGTCACAACATAGCAGATATTCAAACAGCTGGAGGCTGTTGTAAGCTACATAATATCGAACGCGCATTGATCTGAAAGACTATTTATATATAGTATAGACCTTATTAAAATATCGTAAAAGAGGAAGTCTTTATACGCAAGCATTTATGTCCACTCACGTATGCTTAAAAGAGAAACATAAATTTTCATCACTCTGTGTTAAACAGTGACTGCTTCCAACCTGGAAAAATTTGCTCTAAGAACAATATGCATATACAAACAATAGTCCTGGCTGTCTCAGTTTGCAGATATATGCAAGTGGAAAGGTAATGTAATAAGTTAAATTAATTAACGTTGACTAAAGCCACTAATACAGTGAACCACACATTAAATTTGAATCAAATTCAAATGACGAGGTGAATACCAGACCTGACTTCATCTCTACATTGTATTCACAGGAAGAATATAGAACTTTTTGGAATGTTTAACGCGTACAGGGTTAAAAAAATAATATTCAGTAGAAAAAGATATTGAATTTACTATTTTTTGAACACAAGAGCATTGATTTTCTTCAACTGTAATATAGAATGCTGCTCAATTCTATATTATAATACGTCAGATCACACACCCACCCACATTATTCTAATGACTGAAGAGCTTATAATATAAAGTTTTCCATAATGTGGTAGAAAATATCGGAGAAGTAGAATTTTAAATTTTTCATCAAATTGTGATTCACTTAGAAGTAGTTGTTGTAAAGTCTGTTGTATTAAGAAATTAATAACAAGACTAACAAGTACATTGCTTTACACGCGCGTGGGAGGACTTTTATGTAGTACATATTCTTGTGTAGCATGGGAAGAAACCCAGAAACAACTTAAGAATCTGTTTTCAAATGTTAAAATGTTGCAGCAATAGATCCTGGGAGCATTGACTCACAAGATGAGGTCAAAACACTAGGTGCCAGTTTTCCCACAAGCTAAAACCTTTGTAATATTTTCAGCTATAATGAAGTATGCTGATTTTATTTTACAAAACAATTAAGCACTTATTTTACCAACAAATATACATACAGTGAGTTATATTAATATTATAAGGTGAGTATATTAAAATAACTATAGTTGGCTAATAATTTGTATTTATACATGTAATAATATGCATACAGAATCAGAAAGGTAAAACTAATCATAGCAAAACTAAAATATTTAAAAATTTTCGATTGAGAATTAGACATATTTTAATTATGAAGTAAACTAAATGGATCAAGGCTTAAAGTTTTTTGAGTATCTTTTTTACATTGAACTTGCTGTTTTTAATGCACATATAATTACTATCTCTTTACCATTAATGATATTTTTTTATTGTTTTATGTTAAATCTGTCACTCTTACCATTTCATCATTAGTAATATATTGTGTTTCTTACCAATCACTGTCGCAATTATCATTCTTGTTTCTGCACCATTAATAATATTGCTCGTGGTTTCTTTTCATATCCATCATTATACTCAACAAATAATATATAATATTCTTACGTTTTTATTATTAATAGTGTTCTCGTATCACAGAACAGTGGGTTTTTAGATTTTCATAATAATTTCAAGATTATTCCAACAGTTAAATATAGAGATGATGTGTACATAGAGTAAAAACCGCTTGTTACCTTTAGAACATCCCACAAGGAAAAATTTCAAAGCCAAAGTAACTTTAAACATCAAGCGGAACAAGACGTGTAATATTTTTTGGTGAATGGGCAAAAGATATTCGAGGAAAGTAGACATAGCACACAGAGCGCAACTAGAAAATCCACTTAAGTCGAAGCTCTAGCTTTCCGGATCATATGCAAAGGGTGAAGTAAAGAAACAAACAAGATGCCGCTATAACTCGGAATGGGAACGCAGAAATCCCAGTTATGAGTTTTTTTACAGCTCTTTTTTCGCAGGGATGCCTAAAGCCTGGGAAACTGGATATGGCTCTTCATAATGCAGGGGTCCATTAAAACGGGGGCAAGGGGCCGTAAAGCCCCTGCGAGATCTTCCCTGGGAGAAGCATCTCTTAAGGGTCTTAAGGCGCCCGTTTTATGCGACCCTAGGCAGTTGTAAAAACACCTCAAAACAACGAGCCTTTTAGTATCACGTGAGAAAATAGCTACTTCTTCTTAGCTCTTCCTTCCTTCGGGTTGTTGTGGCGAGTAAGCTATTAGAGAATCCAGTCGGTAGAAAAGCAGGAGGAGGAGGAGGGGTATTGAGGAGGACCAACGGAAAAGCAGAGTGGATCCCCTTATTGTTTTTTACTACTAGGTGAAAACTTTTTCTTGGTACAAAAGCCTAAAAAAGAACCCATGTGATCCTATTCAGGATTCAATGGCCAAATGGGGCTGAAAAAAGAAGGCTAAAGCTTCTTACATCTTTTTAAGTACATGCTAAAATTCTCATATTGTTCTAATCCCAAGTTCAGACAGTATTTTAGCTCTCCACGAGAGAACACTCATTAACTAATATCAGCAAATTATTTTTTCGTACTAAAAATATTCGTTAATGTTGTTTTTCCCAAGATTAACATGGTTTTCATTTTAAAATAATGTTATTTTATTGAAATGTAGTGTTATAAAAATAAACCATCTTACTTTTACTTTTTTAGACTTCTCGATTTAACACTCTTATGTAAAATAAACAATAATTTACAATTTACTTATGCATAGTTTAATAAAATATATTATTTAAGAGCTAAAAATTTTTAAATGAAATTTAGAATCCTAATAGCTTTGAAATACTTTTTTTCTAAGTGCTTAAAATGTTAAAATAAAAATATTACTTACTTTATACTATGGTTAGAAGGATGCTATATTATACTTACAGTACTGTTATCAAATTTAGTACAATATTTCAAGTCTTATTTCTAAAATATTTTTACTTTAATACCATTAAAATATGCTGTGGATTTAGTTTTCGTAAAATGTTGCTGTTGTATTTTCTATGGGAAAAATTTATTAAGAAATTACTATGAATTCGTTATTAATCCTCGTCATGTGCTTATAACACAATTTTCAAAAGAGAAAAAAAGTTTTACTGAATATTGAAATTTAACATAAGAGCATTTATGCAAAAAAAATCTTTCGTTAGATTACTTAAAGAACATAATTAACATTAATATAATAAAAGCAAAAAAAAAAAAAAAAAGAAAAGAAAATTATTTACATTTCCTATATTTTATTCTATGATAATTATTTTAATAATAATAGTACAAAAACTTTGCAGAAAACACAAAATTTAAGATGTTTGTGTGATATATTTCTGGTCACCTATTTTGGCCGACTATAGCCTCTATGCACAGTCAACACCTCACCATTTTTAATCACTACCGAGTGGCTAGAGCACTATATAAACTGCACCTTGTTCTAAGCATTAAATGACAAGCGAAAGTAATCTTTTATTAATTTGGATTAAATGTGTTTCAGCGTTTTCATTTTGCTGGATCAAGTATCATATCAGCTTTCTTCAAGAGACGAGGTCTTTCTCAAAAGGCTACCGCAGCATTCAGAGTTTAACATTCGACCTCAATTAACATTATTAAAGCTTTAAGCATTTCGATTATGTAATTTTAGCAAATATGCATCTAATTTACTGAAAATACTTTTATTTAAAAAACAGCTGACAGAAATTTTTAAGAAAACTGTAAAAAAGGTTTTAATTATAAGAATTTTCATATAATCATTTTCAAATAAAGGTCATAAGAATTTTTTAGAAAATTTTTAATGAATTTTTAATTTAACTAATATTAAAAATTTAAAATAAATATAAGAAATTTTTAATAAACTTTAAGAAATATTTCCTATAATAATTTTAAACAAAAGATTGCCTCCTTACCTGTCTAGTGGTTAGCGTACCTGACTACAGATGGGTGGGACCTGGGTTCGAATCCTGGTTCGGGCATGGATGTACTTTCTCTCTTTCTTTTCTTTGTTCTTTCTTTTTGTGTGTGTGTGTGTGAATGGTTGTCTACCGTATAAACGGGTAACTATGGCTTGTGTGTACTGAGGAAGTCGGACTCCCCACCAAATATGGTTCAGTTGGAAAAGTGGAGCAGCGCACCCCATATTGCCAGCCTGGCTGGAACACAACAACAAATAAAAGATTTTATATAATAAAGTTTTATATAATAATAATGATTTATTAATTAATAGATACAAGCAAATGACATTTTAAGAAAATGTCATTTGTACGTCATACATTATGGCATGATATTTTAAAAAATATGCTTTTGTTTTTAATCTCAAAAGCATATTAATTCAACTCAGCAAGTCATCATTCTTTCTCAACTCATCATGACTTTTATGACAATTTATAAAAAAATTTACCCGATGTCTTTGTTGCAGTATTTTCTTCACTTTTTTCCTTATAATTTTATTTCTTTAAAATAATATAATCATTTAAATTAAAATAAAGTTTTCATGATGAACAAATATTAAAAAAAAATCATTATAAACATTTTAATCTTTGTACAATTATATGTAGTTGTGTCTGACTATAAATTTAATTTTAGTATGTTTTTAACTTTTATAAATTCATATTGTGTATGTGATAAATCTTTTAATACTACATAGATATAGCCTCAAAACTTATTAAGTTCTTTTCTCTTACAAAAAGTATATATTTAAGATAAATCTAAGCAGGATGCTTAAGTGAAATTTCATTTAAAAAGTATAAGAAATTTTGTTGTGTGACTGAAATTCTATTAATATTTTGTAAGCTTATATCAAGATACATTGATGAAAAAAAAACATTTGTATAATATATTTTTATAAAATGAAAAAAATATTGTCATAAAAAATGTCTCTTAATTAAACCAAAAAAAATAATCATCAAATTTTATTGATATTTTTTTTAAATTTTTAAACGGTTATCACACAATTCATTCACATATTTTAAATACAAATCAAATGACACGGTAAACAATTTCAAAGAAAAATATCTACACAAAAATAAATACCAAAAATATTGTACTGATCTTCAATTACAAGCAAAAAATTATTAATAAGTTCATTTTTACTATGAAAATTTTTAAGTTATATTTTAAAATCAAAGAATTAAGTTTGTGAAATTAATAGCTTTTTTTCTTTTAAACAATAAAATACCACTGAAAATAATATTTATTTTTAATTTCAGTCATATATTTTTAATTATTTAAGACATTTATGGAATAATCCTCTTACAAATTAAAGAAAAATAAATTTTTTTGTCAAAGAAAAATTATGAAACTTTTCTCAGAATGTGGTGTTATTATAATTTGCTTTCATCAGCTTTATAATTAAAAATATAATTGTCATTATGTATTTTACACAAGTGGAAAAAAGAAATTGAAACGTAGAATTATTTTTTTTTCCATTTGAACTTCAATCTAGATTGCTAGGAGTACTTTTGATGAATGTTAATTATAACTCGGAATAAATGTATGGAATTAAAAAAGTTATTTCAACACAACCTCTAAATTGTCTATTGTATTTGCATAATAGGAAACTTAATACTTAACTGTCATTATCATCAGATTAAAGAAAAAAACTTATATTGAAAATAAAATGAACATTAAAATTAATAAAAATTGAAATTTATATATTAAAACAATGATTTTCTAATGAAAAAATAATTCTAATATTCAGATGTTGCAAATTCAATATTTGTCACAAATACCATTTTGAGAATATTTTCTCATGACTGCTAGTGTAATTTTTATTTTATATTTGTTAGGCGCTTTAAGAATCCTAACAGATGTTGCCTTTCACGCTGTGCAACTTGCCTTTATATGACATAACTTACCTATTCAAATTTTAGAATATCCTAAAGGTTTCTATTTTTAAATACTTATGTAACAATGTTAGACTTAGTGGACAAAATTTAAGGGTTTTTTCAATAGTTCTGGGTTAAAATTTGTGCTTTACATATATGTACATTGATGAAAGATTACATGTAATCATTTAGTATATTTTGTCTCCATTTTTTTTTTCAAAAACATTGTGTTCAAATCCATTCTGTGTTTCTTTACATAGGATTTCAATCTCTTCTAAAAATTATGGTAAATTAACTGTAATGGACACCAACCATAATTTGTACTTGTGCTGATTGTTTTGAATCCTAAATTTTTCCATTATTTTTATATGTTGAATAAAAAATAATTTTCTTTTTCATATACTCTACACTCTCACCAGTTTCCTTAAATAAATATCATAACTTTTATACAATACTTGTATGGTCAATGCTCATTGATATGTCTATACATTTAAAATAAAATCTAGCATAATTTGCTTAGTTGACATTTTAACAACAAAGAAATGAAAAAAGGGAATAATTTTGTAAGTAGGGCGTTTATAAAGTTTTGAAAAAAAAAGCATCTCAGTCTTATATTAAGCAAAAGAGGATATTAAAAAGTTTCTCATTTCTTCCTGTCTACTCTCCAATGTTTGATGGAGTACAGATTTACCAACAAATTAAACTCCTACTCCTAGATAATGCAATTAATTACATGTACAACAATTTCCAATTAGATATTATATAGTTGTGACAAGCTCAAGATTTTTTATGGAAATATTTCTTTAGGTACAATATCTCTATGATAATACGTAGGCCTTCATATAAATGTTAATTCTTTGACCTTTTAGTTCAAAAGTTATTATAAGGTTCAATTAATATTTATGATGGCTTGGGAAACACTAAATTTAGATCTCGGTCGTGCAAAAAATTATCCAAGATCTATGAATAAATTAAACATTCTGATGCAATAGAGCTACGCATGATTTCTTTTTTTCCGGTGACTCAAAAGTAAGAGGTAGATGACTGCATTTTATTTGGTAGAAAGGGCTGTAAAAATTATAATAATCTCTCTTAACTTAGAATTTTTATCATCTATCATATATTCAGTTGCAGACATTTTTATGTGACGAGATTTCATTAGTATCTATGGATATTGTAGTGTAATTGAAGATCTACTTGTAATATACCAAACAAATTGGTATATTTGACAGTATATATACTTACATATACATGTGCATGATGTTATAGTATTATGTTGTAGTAGACAATGACTAGCATTATTTGTTACACTGCAAGGCATAATAAATTAGAAGTGCACAAAAATTGTTTAGTTTCTACGATTAGATAGAAGAACTTTTTATTCGCTTATTAAGAAAATTTTAAATAAGTGAAGAAAGATCATCAAATTGTGAATGAAATATCTTTTCCTTAAAACTATTTTATTGCTTTAAACTATTTATTATTAATATGCTTTTTGTAATATTGATGAAGTTTGCCATAATAATTATCTTAATAAATGCTCATAAAAGTCAAATTGAGTTTAGAGAAATGTATTCAAATACAATATAAACATTATAAATAAATTTAAATTTAAAAAATAATTTCCTATTTTTTTTAATTCATTAATTCTGGTCTGTGAAGTTCTGTCATGTTAATAAAAACTGAAAAAGTTTTAAATGGTATCTAAACTAGTATTGAAGAACTAAATATATAGTAGAATATTAAAGACAAGTTTAAATTATGAATAGAATTATCTCAAAGAAATCATTCAATACTTAATGATAGTAATAACATTTTGCGTTTATGATATCCTCACGTTATAAACCAAAATTATGCCTTAAAATCCCTGCCCTTTTTTAATAATTAATTCATTAAACTATCGTAGCAAATTATTTTGAATTATTTTAATTGTTAAATTGTTAAAATATCAAAATTGCTATATAGCTTCATAGTAAATAAAATGAGAAAATATAAAAGAAAAAAAGTTATATTTTAATAAATGTTAACTAATTTTTGAAAACTATTATTCCTTAAATGGAAATATTTTTAATTTCATTAAAAATATTTTCATTTAATAAATAATAAAAATATTATAAAGAAACATTATGATTTAATGATTACTTATAATGTTAGTATGATTTAAATATTTAGAATACTTATATTTAATATAAAAATAAACACACATTAAAATATGTCTTGTGAATTCTAAGAATTTATGTTTTAATAAAGTTTAGTATGGTAAAACATTATTTTTATCGTATATTCATTACTAATGAAAACAGATATAATCACTTAATATAAAAATAATTAATAATATGTTCCTTTTTAAAACAAAAAGTAATTGAAACATGTGTAATTAGCTTCACAAGGATAATGCAGTTGATTATTTAATATTTGTAGATTATTGACAATTTGTGAATACATTTATTAGATTCCTTTTCATGAACAAAAATTTTTCACTTATTTACTTTTGAATATTTTTTGGTTTCAATCAAAGAATTTAAAAATTTTGAAATATTCATAAATAACAATCTTAAAACAAATAAATACTTATTAGAAGTGTACATTTGCATGCGTAATTTTTTTAATAATTCAATACTATCTTTATTCATATATGAATGATCATAACATTTTTAATGAAAATTTTCAGTCATTCAAAACAAATGACTATTTTGACTTCGTTTTATTATCAATAAATAAATTTGTTTTTTATTATAAACTCAAATTATTTAAAATTTTTAGAAATAACCGAAATTTTGGAAATTAAAACTGATGAATTCCTATTAGAAATTCCTATTAGAAATTATTACAGACGAAATTTTGTAAATGCTACTAAAAATAGATTAACGTATTTGAATTATCGTAAGTCTTTTGAAATAATTATGAAAATAATTCAACATAAATTAAAGTAATTTATTTTGACTTCTTTACATTATCAATAAATATTTTTTGAAAGTAAATTGAAGAATCGTGATATACGTGTATTTGAATTTAATCTAGTTTCAAAATTAACGTATACTTTCTAAATCGCTTTTATACAGGAGTAATTTTATAAATAATTATACTATTTTAATCTTCATAAACAATCAATATCTTTAAAATGTAATAGTTACTGTTCTTCAAATAAACTGCTTTAATAATTATAAAATAATTTCCTTTATCTAATTTAAATAACTGAGAATAAATCAATTTTCGGAATTTTTTTACACAACAATTTGGACAAAAAAGTGAAACTTTTAATTTACGATTATAATATAATTTTCTAATTATATTAATTATTAATACTATTACGAATTACTAAAAATTTACGAATTATAAAATCTCATTAATTTAATCAATGAAGCTTTGTAATTTGTAAATTTTATAATTACAAATGACCTTCATATTACAAACTTTACTTTTTAAGTGAGTTCAAATTTAGATTAATTCATGTAATAAAATCCTATTAATTTCTAAATAAAATTATCTTTGTTGTTAAAGTGAATCTAAAATTTATTCTTATTTTACCCTTTTTTATTTTTAAATGCTTAAAAATATTATCAAGTACTCTTTTATGATAGATTTTGATGAAAGTTATTTTAACTTTGCAATTTATTAAATACGTTATCCATTTTAAGTGAAATTTATTGATTTTATAGTAACTATTTATTATCATTGAAAGTGCTTAGAACAAATTTAATTTTAAATAAAAATTCTATATTTATCAACCTTTTAAAATTTAGTGTGAAATTCACCGTAATATTGATATGGATCTAACTCATCGCAATCATATTATATAAAGTTATATGAATTTCAAGAAAATTGAAGTATATAAGTAATCCAGAACAAATAAACTGTGATTCTCTTAGTATTTTCATCCTCCCATTTAGTAAACTTCACTTTTTAAATTTAATAGAATTCAATTCCATACGAAATTTGAGTATTTGAGTTAATTGCTTTTCAAGTAACTTTGTATTATTATGTAAAATTATATATTTACATTTATTTATTTAATAAAATACTGTACTTTACATATTGATTTGACTAATTCACATCTTTTATATTTTTATTTTTTGTGTAGATTAATTTAAACATATTAATTATTATTATTTTACATTTTCTTTCATAGCAAAAATAATTTGAAACTCTAAAAACAACTTCATGAAATTTAATCGGAAATATATTTTTTCATTCAAATTTATCTTAGAATGTACTTTGAAAATTGTATTTCATAACGTCAAAAATAGCTTACTAAAAAGATTAACTAGGATTTAATAAATTTCATTTAAAATTATTCTTTTCTCAGTAATTATTCTAAAAATTGATTTGCTTGGAGATATAGTTTATTTTTCAAATCACTTAAGTTGATATTCTGACGTAAATAAATTTCTCATTAAGCTAATCATTTTTATGATATATTTTGATATACTTTGAAATTTATAGAATAATATTTCATTTCTCCATGAATAAAAAACGAAATGAAGATTTTCTTATACAATCTAGGTTATTATATAAACTGTATTATTTCAACTACTGATTTTCAAATAAGAAATGGAAGCGTATTATGGAGTTCGTATAGCATGTTTGTGGGATAAATTCAATAATTCTTTTTGGGATGAATTACGTCGAAAGGAGTGAGCATTTTATTGTTTAAATTTTTCTCGGAATTAAATATATTGAAAAATTGTTAAAAGTTTGGATAATATTTTTTTAGTTCTTAAAATTACTTTTCAATACCATAAGTAATTTGGTCTATAAATAATTCTCCACAAGTAACTCTCCATAAGTAATTTGCAGTGAACTTCTAATTGAACAAGATTTAGCAGCATACAATAAACAATATCCATACCTTTTACCTGAATTGTTGGTAATTACACGATATAATATATGATCCATGTATGATATTTCCCGTTCAAAAATAGACTATAGTTACCATAAGTTTTAAATTTAGTCCAGTTCATTTGAAATTTTCATTGAAAAATATGCCGCCCAACCTGTCTAGTGGTTAACGTACCTGACTACAGATGGGTGGAACCTGGGTTCGAATCCTGGCTCGGGCATGGATGTACTTTTTCTCTCTCTTTCTTGTCTTTGTCCTTTATTTGTGTGTGTGTGAATGGTTGACTACCATATAAACGGGTACCTATGGCATGTGTGCACTGAGAAAGTCGGACTCCACACCAAATATGATTAAGTTGGAAAAGTGGAGCAGCGCACCCCATATTGCCAGCCTGGCTGGCACACTACAACAGCAACAACATTGAAAAATATAATTCTATTTCATGAAATAAAAGTACTTTATTTTCAGTTTTAAAAAAATTATAATAAAATGCTGTATTTTTATCACCAAAAATTTAAAGAAGTTATGCAAGAAAATGTAATTAAAAACTTTAATTATTTTTAAGCTTGTTCAATGTTAAGTGTCTATATTTCTTTCAAAGCAATAAAGATTGAATTTTATAATTCATAAAATATTTTTTAGAAGTATTTTATCATCTTGTTAATTTATTTTTATTTCCATTATTTTATTTTAGAAATCTATAGTTATTATTTAACTTAATCAGCTTTAAAATTCCACGTGTAATTCCATACTTCATTTTCTCAAGGAAACTCTTAAGAAACAATTTCTACATAGCTGATTTTTTTTATTTTCTGAGAAACAGATGATTTATTTAAAACAATTTCATTTTTAAAGAATGATAATAAGAAGTATCTCTCTTCTGATACTTACCAAATGCTTTCCCCTTCTAAAGGCAAGAAAAAAAAAAAGAAAAAAAAAAAAGAAACAATCTTCTTATTAAAGGGTTGCACTTCAAAGAGTATATGGTGGTATATTTTTGTTTCTCCAAAGTCAATACTTTCCCTTTTATGTTAGCGAAAATAAGAAAAAAATTCCACTCTACTTTCAGAGAAGAGCTTATTATTAAACGAACAATTTTAAGACATTTTTTCACAGAACATTTTATCAAAGGATCATGTTTAAGTATTTGAACATATTTCGTTTTAAGTAATTTTGAAATTTAAATTATCATGAATAGTTTCGCATCAAGTTATTATTCGATTCATATGTATTTCAGAAACATTTTTAATGAAAATACCCCTCCGGCTTATTAGAATAAAATTCATTATGAAATAAATATTCCCATAGATAAAAAAAATTAAATTAAAAAATAAATATGAAGTATGCAGTAAGAATTTATTATAACGCTCTAGGCGTTTTGTTATGTATTATAAAAGCTATGTTCAGTAAATAATAAGAAAAAATTCTTTTTATTTATAACAAGAGAAAAAATATACCCCCGTCGGAAATTTATAAATAGTCATTTCCAAAAGTTAAATACTTAGAAAAATTCAGAATATTTTTAACAAATACTATAAGAAGCAAACAAGTTTTCATTTTTACATCCCGTTTTTCTTTTCTTTTCATATTACAGTCGATGGATTATTTTAATTACAAGTTGAAAATAGTAATTATACGAAAAAATGAAATAAAAATAGCGAAATTGTTCCGCCATAAATATTTAAATAATGTAAATAGGAATTAAAAAAAAATTCTATGTGATAAAACTGTAATAAAAAAAATTTTTCTCATCAAGGTAGACATATTATTTGGAAAGATAATAAAAATATCAAAAAGATGAAACATCATGAAGAATCTAGAGGCAAAATTAAAACTAGAGCTTTCTTTTTGTGCATTCATTTTTTATTTATTAAATTATTATCATATTTTTTTATTTAAGTCTCAAAATAACAACTTTGTCTTGAGTTAAGTAATGTCTGATAAGAAAGAGCTTATTATGAAAAAAGTTGAAGCCTAATGAAAATTAAAACTGCCAGTTAAGAAAGTAAAATTGGCAGTCGTGTTTTAAGGGTGACATAATGCAATACCTCTTTAGTTTTCTTAAAAAAATAATTTTTCGCCCTACTTATATAATGTGGCATATAAATTTAATCTTATTAGTATGATAACATTTGACACAAAAGGAAAAATTTACTTTATTAAAGGAAAATATATTTTAGCGGAACTATAAAAGAAATATCATAAAAGTGATTTATGTAAGTAAATTCATTTATAACTAATTTTTCACATTATGCAATAAATAAAAATAATTTAAGATTTTAAGTGTGAATAGTATTTTTAAAATTAAGATTTTCATTTATTACAAATTAATACTAAATGAGGTATCAGAAAAAGTGTATTAAGCATAATCAAGTTTTTAAAATTTCATTTTAGCTGAAAATTTGTGATTTTTCTTGTAGTTAAACTATTAATAAAGAGTTGCTTATTGTAAAAATAAGCAATATTGGTGAAAATTAATTAAAATTATTTTTTAACTTAACCCTTCTTCCTGCAAGGAATCGATCCACATTTTAGGCACTTGTAGAGTAAGAAATTTTAAATGCGTTTTATAAAGTTTTAGGATTTATGGTATTTTATGATGATTTTGTTAGCATTCATGCTGTATATAAGAATTTATATGCCTGTATGTATATGTGTGCATCCTAATAAGTTACATAAACTGATTGTATTTTAGGTTTCTTATAAAAATTCTAAGCATGTTGAAAAACAGTTTTTGCGATTTGACGCTTTCGATAAAATTTATTATTTACTATCTCATTGCTTTTCAGAACTAATGTATTTAGTAAACAGTTGTATAGTTAAAAAATTGGAATTCAGTTCTAAAATTAAGAAATGAAAAATATCGAACTTTACGATCAATTGATTCTTTTAATATATTTTACCTCTAAATGTGTTTAAATGATTAGGGAAAATTTATGAATAATTGAGGATGAGTTAATTTCTAGAAAAAGATGTCCTTTGAATATGAGAATGGAAGGAATAAACTCAGAATTTTTAATGTAATTCATTTAAGAAAATAAAAATGCCTATAATTTTAATAATATTGAATTTAGAAAAAGAGACGAAATATAGTAAGGTTTTAAAAATAGCATTCTTTAAAAATGTTTCAGTTGTTTCCGTCGCACCCTTGATTGAGTTTAAACATTGTACTTTACGAATTCATTTTTTGTTTCCACAATATTTATGAATATAAAATTAGAGGCGAAAATATGATATGAAATATAAAAATGATTAATAGCATCACTTTTGTATTGTGAAACATGAGAATGAATTATATTTTAAAAAAATCCCACCGTGGACATATTTTTGTTGAATGTAAATAAAGATTTCTCGACCATTCAGAGAAATTGTACATTTTACTATTTATAAATCAGAAATTTGGAAAAAATATTATATTTTAATCTTTTAAATATTATTTAGTATTGTCTATTTTTAATACAAATATTTATGGACTTTTTAATAGCCTGAAGAATTATGCTGTCGAGATTATGGATGAAATATGGTAAGTTCACTAAATAAGATCCCCTTATATATATATATATATATATATATATATATATATATATAT
>JAPDSC010001058.1:0-19781 GCA_026290005.1 Latrodectus geometricus
TATATATATATATATATATATATATATATATTATAATTTTGATATACTAAAAGTCTTTTCATCCAAACAATAAAAGTTTGAAATATAAGCTGACATTTCGTTTCTTTGTCACGTCAAACTTACCATTATCATTACTTCAAATTTATATTGATGCGCAGTTGTCTCCTAGTTCATTTTATTGCATAAAATAAGATATTGGATAAAGAAAAATAATATAGTTTCATGCATAATTTATACGATTATCCATCAAAAGTTCCGAATAGTTACATCACAGACTTACTGATACAAATATTTAATAATACAGTATAAGCTACAAAAAAAAAGGGTTCCTCAAGAAGATTGATAAAGGCAAATTTCATTTGTATACTCACAAGTAACTCTTTCATCTTTCTCTAACTGTCAGTGAGTAATGAAAGAAGTTGATTTCTGTTTATTCGAAGACTTTTATAAGAATTTGTGATTTCATTGAGTCAAGGCGCATTCATTGGGTTCGCTTATTCATTCATCACATTGTTTCATTCAGGGGGTGATGAATGAGACCAACAGAAAGCTTCATTTCTGCTGAATGTTAATATACATAAAATATAGATGGATGTGGACCTGAAAGTGTAGAAAATATTACGGTACTGCTGAGTAATAAAGGAATATCATGAGAAATAATGATAAATAAATCATCGATCACCTTCAAAATACAACCATATCTATGAGTTGCCCTTTTTCTTTGAAATATTGGCACATTTTTTTCATTGGGACTGATTTAAATTGACCTCTTTATTTATGTTACATTGATGTACGCATGCTGTTTTCCTAAAAATAAAGCCTGGTTAAAGAATAAGACCTATGATTTTTTAGGATATTCTTAATCTAAATTTCCCGTATAAAGTAATCAAACTTGGTGTTCTAAAATTAAATTCAACAGCTGGGGGGATTGATTCCTTCTCCAAGTGTTAATGCTTGTTTGAATGTCAGAATGCACTTTAAACTGAAATCCCACTCAAGTTAGCACATGTATAAAAAATGACTGTAGAAGGACGTGCCAATCACCCCTAAATTATCTCTAGATAAGATTGCCTATTAGTTGAGTTCGTTTTCACAACAATATGTCCACCTTTTTGAAGAATGCCTAAATATAGACGTAAAACACATGCTTATTTGAAACAAATGGATGTGATTGCAGAAGATTAGCTTTGTCAGTATTCAATACGTATTGGCAACCGACATTTAGTATTTGATATACATAAAAATAAAATGTTTGTTCTATATGTCTACCGAATATTTATCTGAGATCAAATTGAGAAAGGCTGCAGTGAATAGAATGAAACTTACATCAAGATTTTAGTAGCTTACTGACTTAAAACATATATATAGACTATGTTTCATCTTGACATTTTGAATACAACATTTCATTAATTTAAGCCGTAATTAACATTTAAATTTACTTATACTTCGGTGCTCACCATTTTGGAACTTTGTTCGCTTCAGGAACGGAGACGTGAAGTTCTTTTCCTCCTTTTAGATATGTTATATAATTATAACAACTGTGAACAGAGAAAAATATGTAATGCATAAGGTTTCTCTTCTTTCTACATAGACACATAGTGTAATTTAAAAATAAATAAAATGATTATTAATTTATTTGGAAAAAGATTAATATGCCTATATTAATAACTGCAGTTTCCTAAATACCCCGACGATAGGAAATATATTGAAATGTAGATGAAAATAGTCTGACTTTAATTTTTGATAACTTAAGAAACAATCAGGAATTTTCAAGTGTTACATGCTTTACTTAATTTGGTTTTAGCTAATCTATACGTGAGATTTCCTTTCGTGGTGTAAAACGGTGGTTTGAACTAAGCTAAGTAAACTGTAAATATATTTTAAGAATTAATATCACTAAAATATTTCCGATCACAGTTTTTCCAGAAAAGCAAGAGACTCGTTTTTTATTGGATGCCACAGCTCGCCATTTTAATAGTAAATTTTGGGGTACAAGTAACAGTAAAGAAATAAACCATAAGAAAAAAGTATTACCAAGTTTTATATTGTTTTTCTTTTCGTTACATTCATTAATTTTATTTAAAGTATAAAAATTCATCCTTTAAAAATTAATTTATCAGTGCTAAGTCAACTGTTACTCCTCTACTTAAATAATGGTTTCTTAAAGATTTTTATAAATTAAATGAATGAATGTAATCGATATTCTATTTCCATTTTGTTGAACTAAAACGCAATCAATATTGTTTCAGATAAAATTTATTTAATGATTAGATATATATTCTAAATCAGAACTGAATTCTGATGCAGAAAATTAAATACGCCAGATACTTTAGCATATACAATTTTCTGCTAATTTCAAACACCAATGTACAAAACAAATTTTGATAAACAATGTGAATATTTATGAAATTATTTTGATAAATATTTACGCGTAGTTTATCAAAATAATTTTCTAGTTAAATAATCAATTACATTTTTTAAATGTTAAAGCAATTATAAAAATATTATGTTCTTTATTAGAGAAGGGAATCTAACAACAGAAAAAAATTTTCTAAAATTAAATTTCCTTTAAACCACATTTATTTAAAAAATAGAGATTAATGCTAAAAATGGGAATTTTTATAAATTCCGGACTGTTTAAAAAAATAGGAAGATGTTGAATAACTCTATTGTTTACTTAAAAGAGTTCTTTTCGTTTTTTCAGTTCCCATGAATGGAAAATTTATGAAATTTCTATTAGTTAAAAGTTTTGTGAAGAGCTTAAGTACAGCGACTGAATTGGACATCAAATAACTTTTTTAATCAAAATTCTGCTTTGTCAGATGAACTGTTTTAGTTCATCTGACAAAGCAAAATTTTCTCATTTTAAAGTTCCACTTGAAAGGTATTTTTTAACAATATAATTTGCTGGCATTTTTGTAAGAGTTTTCTTTAATCTAATCAACAAAATTTTTATTATTTCTGCATACATTCTCTATAATTTTATGTGTAATCTTTCTATGAATAATATCTCTTGAATAATATATAAAATTAAGCATCTATATGTTCTACTATATTTATGAGTTATTTACAGTTCAAGAAATAGTAATGAAATAAAATTAAATCTATCATTAAGTGTCTCAAGCAATTGTATTTATATATGATCGAGAATTTCAACCCTTTTCACACAGTTGTTTCATATGAATAATACATTGATATTTAAAAATTAAAATAAGTAGAAGTTATCTTAGTCATTTTAATTGATCCCCTATTTCTTTTTATTTGTTTATGTTTGTTAGTTTATCACATCATTTCGAATTCTAATCATAGCTGATAATAGTTGTGATATTGGCTAATTTTTTGATATTAAAGTTATATGAAGAACAGAAATTTTAAAAATAGTTGATAAAATTATTCAACTCTTCATTCAATTTTATTCCAATTTCTTTAATTATTATCAAATATCCTTCCAATAAATAAAGAAAATTTAATTATTGAAGTAATATCTGTTTATTCCTTTACTAGAGAAGAATACTTAATTTTATTAATAACATTTTATATATATATATATATATATATATATATATATATATATATATATATATATATATACACTACTGGCCATTAAAATTGCTACACCAGGAAGAAATGCAGATAACAGAATGGTATTTATTGGACAAATATATTATACTAGAAATAACCAGTGATTAAATTTTCAAAAAATTTGGCTGGATAGATCCTGAGAAATCAGTACCCAGAACAACCACCTCTGGCAGTAATAACAGCAGTTATACGCCTAGGCATTGAGTCAAACAGAGATTGGATTGCACGTACAGGTACAGATGCCCACGCAGCTTCATCACGATGCCACAGTTCATCAACCGTAGTGACTGGCGTTTGGTGACGAGCTAGTCACTCGGCAACCATTGACCAGACGTTTTCTATTGGTGAAAGATCTGGAGAACATGCTGGCCAGGGCAACAGCCGAACATGTTCCGTATCAAAGAAGGTCCTTAGAGTACCGGCAACATGCGGTCGGCCATTATCCTGCTGAAACGTAGGGTTTCACAGGGCTCGAATAAAGGGTAGAGCCACGGGTCGTAACACACCAGAAATGTAACGTGCACTGTTCAAAGCACCGTCAATGCAAACAAAAGGTGACCGAGACGTGTATCCAATGGTACCCCATACCATCACGCCAGGTGATGGGCCAGTATGACGATGACTAATGCACGCTGTCAGTGTGCGTTCACCACGATGCCGCCGAACACGGATGCGACCATCATGATGCTGTACACAGAACCTGGATTCATCTGAAAAGATGACGTCTCGCCATTCGCCAACGCCCAGGTTCGTCGTTGATCACTCCATTGAAGGCGCTCTTGTCTATGACGCAGCGTCAAGGGAAGCCGCAGCCATGGTCTCCGAGCTGAGAGTCCATGCTGCTGCAAACGTCATCGAACTGTTCATGCAGACACTTGTTATCTTCCAAACGACCCCGTTTCTTGACTCAGGGCTCGTAACGTGATTGCACGATCCATTACGGCCATGAGGATAATATGTCTGTCTTCTCGGCTGCTAGTGATAGGTGGCCGTTGAGATCCTGCATGGCGTTCCGTTTTACCGTCCTGAACCCATCGATTCCATATTCTGCTAACAGTCATTGGATCTCGACCGACGCGAGCAGCAATACTGCGATAAGATAAACAGCAATCCCGGTACGCTACAATTCGACCTTTATCAAAGTCAGAAACGTGCTGGTACGCGTTTCTCCTTCTTACACGAGGCATCCCAACAACTTTTCACCAGGCAACAACGTTCAAATGCAATTTGTGTATGAGGAACCGGCTGAACAATTTCCTCATTTAAACACAATGTAGGTGTCGCTACTGGCGCCTGCTTTGTCTGAATGTACTGAAAAGCTAATAATTTGCATATCACAGCACCTTCTTCCTTTCGTATAAATTTCACGTCTGTAGCATGTCGCCTTCTTGGTGTAGCAATGTTAATGGCCAGTAGTGTATTAATCACATCTTAATATTACATCTTACACTTCAGGATGAAATTTTGTTTATTATTCTTAAATACTTTCAGAGCCTCTTACATCATAATGCAAAAGTTTGAACAACAATATCTTACTTTTTTTTAAGAAATAATATAAATAAGATCCAAAAATCATATGAATTTAGGAAACTGTGCATTGAAAACTATTAATTTTACTGTAGTTTCAGAGAAACACAAATGAAATTCTAACGATGCAGAAAATAAATCTACATAAGCGATAAAAAAATAAATGGAATTTTATACTAGTGTATAAAGCTTCTTTAAAAATATTATGATTACCTGTCATGAACTACAAGTTTTATAAGATAAAGAATTAATAAATGAAATTAATAATAAAATATAACAATTATATATGAAATGAATAAAATATATTGAATAATAAAAGAATTAGATATAAAGAAAGCATATATAACAATATGAATAAAGACCGATTTTGTATTATTTTGTTTGTTCTATCTGGTTTAATAAGTTTAGAATTTCTTAAAATAATAACAATTATTTCGATTTGTCTGATCAATTCCGATATTATGATTAAGTAATGTTAGTTTATTTACAATTATAAACCATAGAGACAGTTAAATGAACTTATATTTTACACAATTTTTATTTATAAAGGTTGTCGTTTTTACTTGAAACGTAATTCCAATAAAAAAAGAGGAAGAAAAAGCATCAAAAATAAGTAAAAAGAATAAAGAAGCTTGATTTTCTTTGCCACCGAAGAAAGCACATTTTACTAACCTAAAGGTTATATGCTTTTTCTTATCTATTGCTTTTTGTCATGGTAATATTTTTTGACAGAGTTTTGAAAAGACTATTAAAGTAGACATATTGTTACTTAGTAGAGAAGCCTCACTCTTAAAAGTAGATCCTAAGTCACATCCTAACTACTTTTAAACTAAACAAAATGGATATTGCATTTTTACATGCACAAAATGAAAAATGTAAGATAGATTCTCAGAGTTTTTTTTTTTTTTTCGTTTCTTGCTTTGTGATTTGTCTCCCTATGTTGTGGATATTCAAATATGTCTTGCAATGAATTTGTGATATGTTATACTACCCATTATACGATGTCGAAAACTATTCATGTTTGACAATAGGTACTTTAGTAGGTACTTAACTTTGAGGTACTTATATCAACAGATGTATTTGTATTTCATACAAATAATTCATGCATCTTTATTTAATTCAAGGTAAAAAAGAAGGTTCTTGCCATTTTCGTGTTACCACAGAATGAAGTGAGGATGAGTATGCAAGTTATTGTATGACGTGGATGAGACTAGAATATTAGTCGTTATAAAAGTAAGTCCAACGCGCACTTTCATCAATCGTAACTCGTACAGTAGCGAAGAGAAATGAATATGTAGAAGGAGCTTGTTCGGTGTTGTTTGCTTTACGACTTCAAAGTGAACTTATCAGCTGCTGCATCAAGTCATCGAATATGTCAAGCGTTTAGGAAGAGTGCTGTGAATGAACGCACGGCAAGGTATTGGTTTACAAAAATCAGGTCGAGAGCTCTCTATGCTTTATGTCTGGTAAACTAGTTGTCAAATTATTCATTATGAACTGCTAACCAACGGGCCAAATGGTCTTTGCGAATCTGTACTCGCAATTGAAGGGATGCAACAGCATTGCAACAGAGAAGCCAGCACTGGTTAATCACAAGGTTACACTGTTATTGACTGATAACGCGATGCCGCATGTCTCGAAGATGGATAGGAATATCATACAGCTACTTGGTAGGAAGACTTTGTGCCATCCTCCATGCTCACCTGACCTTTCATCATCAAATCAGCACCTCTTTCATTCCCTGGACAATTATCTTCGTGTAAAATGCTTTCACCAGTGAAGCAGACTTGCACCAAGCACTCACGGCCTTCTTTGGGTCCAAAACCCCTGAGTTTTACAACAAGGGGATTAGACAGCAGAAGACATGTTGTCAGAAGATACTGGATGCCGATGGTGATTACTTCGAGGACTTATAATAGGCTACACTTTCTGTAGATCATGTTCTTTTGAGTCATTAAAAACAGTAACAACTCTTCCCTTATAGTAAGAAAAAATTATTAATTTTTCGATATAAAATATGCTTATCTAATCAATTAATCAAATTCCTCATAAACCTGATTTACTTATTTCTAACTTTTATAAATCACCAATTTAATTACAAAAAATTTGTTAAAGTGAATAAAAAAATAAATTTTTAGTTCGTATGTGCATTTATAAATTTGTTCTCATTAAAATTCTTATCTTATATCTATATTATCTTATAAAATAAATGTTCCTATCTTATAAATTATATGTTAAATGATCACAAATTTATACCATTTCCAGTAGCTAATTTGTATTGGCAAAATCACTTTATAATAAATTTTGAAATAATTGTTGAGATAAGACTTTCAAAACAACAAAAACTGAACTGGAATTACGCTATGATATTTGATTATTGAAGAACTATTTGGTCTTATCCTGTAACCTAAGTAAAAAGCAAAAAAAAAAAAAAAAAAAAAAAAAAAATTGTGAATTCACATTACAAAAAATTATTCACAATGTATATGATAAGCAGTTTTATAAAATTACCCCAACACTTAGTCATTACATTTGTTTATCTAAAATATTAAAAATAGTTACAACTTTATATTCTACGATAACTTCACTTGAAATATCTGCAAAAAAATGTGCAACAAATAAACTGTCATTTTAAAACTCTTAACGCAGTTCTCTCACCTTCGTGTCGACGCAGTTAATTTTTCATTCCTCTTCTATCATCACCATTAAAAAAATACATTTTTTGTTCACTCATAAAATGTAACAAGCCTCAAATATACATTTTTTAGCGAAAGCAAGTGGAGAAAAAAAATCAACTTCATAAAAGAAGGTAATTAACATCTTTAAATTTCCTAATGCACGCTCCAGATGATGCTCGTAATGCTTTTTACATATTTAAGTGACAAATAAGAGTCTTTTTAAATCCACTTTTTTATACTTTAATTATTTTTAGTGTCTCATTTACGCTGCATCAAATTCTCGATAACGTAATGGAACGGCGACATTTTTTTTGCAGTTACAGTTAGAAAAAGAAAAAAAAAGCTTCTAAGATATCCCCCACACTTTTGCTTCTACTTATTAGTCAATACGGATTTCTCTTTTTGTGCGTACCGCCAGACCGTCCATTAGTCTAATATGTAATTTCTTTTTTGCCCCCACCCGTCATACCTCATCCTGATGAGCCTCCCTTTTTTATATGTGTATACATAAATGTTAGAGATGTTTAAAGCTAATTATACATATTCACCAGACTTCTTAACAGTGTCTTTGTAGCCGCAGAGTTTTGTCCCCCCAAACCCCATTTTTTTTTAATCAAGGAAGAATAAACGAATGAGAAACGGGTATTCCGAAGAAGTGGGAGGAGCAGTGTCGCATCATCCCACCCTCCACCCACAAATTCGACAAAAACGTAATACCCGGAGACGCTAAAAGAAAGGAAGAAACGCTGGAAAATTAATAATAAAAAAAGATAAAAATTACATTATATGCATGTAAAAAAAACAACCTGAGGGTGCGTTTTAAAAATCACTACAGCGTTACTAAAATGTGCATAAAAAACTAACAAGGATATGAAAAATATACATAGAGAAAAAAAAGGGGGAAATGAAAGAGAAATATAAAATATGCATTCGCTAAGAGGCGAATGCTTCTATAAATAAAAAAAAAGCGAATTGCCAATGTATACAAGTGGCTTTTTCGCTAGCTCTTAAATATGCATTACTTTGTGTATAGAAAACCCATTAAATGTCAGTTATCGTCTAATATTTTTTATGTGTTCGACGTAGCAAATTTTTGAATATTTTTCTTCAGCGGAAAGCGAAAAGGATGGTAGGGGTAGGGGGTAAGAATTGAAATAAAAAACAGGCACTCAGATACGGAGAGGGGTTGGGTGGGGTGCAGGAACCAGAAAATGTTTTATATGTCTCCCAGAGCATGAAATATGTAAGCGCAGGGCGATGTAAGAAGAAAAAAATTAAAAGAACACTAACGTTCTAGTATGGAGATGGTAGGGGAAAAAATCCCTTTTTTTATCTTTGGCTAAGGGGTAGGGATTTTTTTACGCTTCAGCTTATTCGATTTCTGTCGTTTTCCGTTTCCCTTATTTACATAATTAGTGAAATTCTGCGAAATGTGTGTGAGAGGAAAATAGGGAGGGAGGAAATGGTCATAGGGGTGGCGGTAACGAAGCAAACGTGGTTTTACATTGCTATGCCAAGTACTCAGATTCAAAGCCGGCGAAAAGACATAAATAAATTATTTTGGAAATTTGAATTTCTTAATTTGAGTGGGCATTTTTTTCCCCTCTTTTTGCATTTGCCGAAATATATAACTGGGCCCGTCCCCTCTTCTGCTTATACATTTCCCCAAAATTGTATTTCATCGTTGCCGATGCTTTGCTTCTTTCGGATTTGCGTGAATTCTTTTCATCGGGTGTATTGCATTAGCCGTAAATTGCCACACTCTTAAAATGTTTTTTTTTTCTTATTCATTGCCATTAAACCATCCCCTCCACCTTTCCTGTTTTTTCCCCCGCATTTGAGTGTTATTATGAGGAAGGAAAATCCTGATTACAGGACAAAGCGGGCATGCAACCAATGGGAATTCCATTCGCCTTGAATTGATTTGCAGCGCAGCCATTACATATTTTATTGGATAAATAATGTCTTACTCAATTAAGTTCGCCATCAAAAATTTATACATTTTGTATTCAAATTGATAAATACTGGATGCAATTATTATTTAAAAGTTCTCGCATAATGCATATCAAAATGCCAAAATATATATACAACGATTCTCAGAACTGAATTATTGCTAATCTTGATGACCACGGAATATTTTATATAATAAAATGAGTTTTTTTTTTCTATTGAATTTTATTAGTGGGTATATTTAAGAATTTCTTTTATTTAGATGTGTAATAAAAGTAGTGAATTATTATTTTATTTAATTTGCTATGTTTATTTCCCATTTATTTAGTTAAGAATTATGTTAGATTAACAATAACATGAAATGATAATGTTTTTGATATAGATTTTCCTCATGTGTAATGTTCATCTCTTTAAATGGGAACATCAATTGTTAACAATTGCTTATTCTTTTATAACACACACTATCTGTAATTATGCACTGTTTGAAACTCCATATCTTTTTAATCACATATTTTAAGTTAATTAGTGGTTAATCATTTTTTTATAACTATTGTACATTTTTATATTTCCTCTGTTAACATTTGTAATTGTAAGAAAATCTCATATTATTTTGTTATTTTTTCTGCAATAATAATCGTTTTGCTTGGAGCATGGTACAAAATGCAACAATGCAGAGGTGCCACATATCTGACAATCTCAAGAGGAAGAGCAAGAAGATCGTTTTGGAATTGAAATATTTTAATGCTTTTGAATGGTTTGATTTTCATAATGTATCTTTAGCATAGTTTTGTACAACTATGCACAATCTAGAAGCCCTAAACACCAAAGTGAATGACACTTTTTTGAATTTGTGCTAATTTTCAAACAAAAGCTTTGGTGGTATTTTAAGGTATGTGAGCATAAAAAGTTTAATTTTTATTTCATAGTTCTTATATTTTTATTATTTAAATTCAGTCACTTGTAGCAAGTCCTTTTTTAATTATTAATTTATTAACAACGTCATAATTTGCGATTATTTTAATCATTAGGGAAATTTATTTGTGTTGACAGATTCTACTTCATAATAACTGGATTATAAAATCATAGCCTTAATTATTCAGAAATCTAAGTACTGGTAACTGCTCATAATCAGCAGCTGTATATGTATACAATGGAATGAAATTTGGCTAATTTTCTAGAAGTTCTGATTTTCATTACACATAAAGGAAAATCATTTTAAATATTTTTTATTATTTAAATAATTAAATTTACACCAACACTGGCACATTTTTGGTCCAAGATAACTTTTTTGCAAATTCTGCCTCTAATCGATCCATTCCAGACCCTACAAACATTAAGAAGTTCAATTTTCTATATCTTTTTTACATTTTATTCTACTGAACTGGCTTTCAGAATGATTTTATGTACATTTTGTTCCTCACTCATTCGATTTCCTGATGGAAAGCGTGTTCAAATTATAGAAAAATACATAATTTCATTTTCCATGATGAGAATAAACTCGGAGAAAATCTTAGATTCAAAGAAATTAGTGCTGTGAGAAAGGTAATAATCTTTATTCCAAAAAGATCCATAAGCCATGATCGTGCACAATGTGATTACATAAACCGCATCTGATGGTCGTTATGGAGAGTAAAAATGATAATGAATGTATGAAATATCCACTCTGGTGCTCAGGCAAGTAAGCATATTGATGTTCTCACAAATCGACCTTGAGTGAGACAGCGCAGCCGCAACTAGAAAGGCACATTTGTCCCGATCTGCGAAATTGCACATCATACAAATCATTTCTGAAAACCTCTCTTTCCCTAAAATCAAAACTCCATCACTTTCATATGCAATCAGTGAATCGTTCATTGGGTTGTATATTATACTTAAAGGTCAAAAATACTGCAAAATGCAACAAATAGATAAATAAATTATTTATTCTTGCATGGTATATTTGGAAATAATTTTTGCGGGGGTAAGAATTGCAAAGATCTTCAGATATGAGTTGGGCATCATCAACCGAAGCGTTGCGAAAGACATTAAGCAAGGCGAAAACGAATTCATCAGAGATCATATTTCCCACGCATGGTTATTCCACATAGATTATGTTATTACATAAATCTTTTGTCTTGAAGAGTTTGAGAATAGCAATTTTCCTTGCAAGATGATTCGGGGGTAATTTTTTTTTCTTTGGAGGGTCTTCGGCAAAAGTCTTCGCACCATTTGAACGTCATTACATCATAAAAACATGCCTAGAACCAATTTTCCTACAACTTGAAACAGTTTTATTTTTATCTGTTGACATACGTGGTATATGTTCTCACATATTATTCTCTCGTTATGAGTGTATGAGAAAGCTTCCGTTGGCACAATCGCGTGTGAAATTTTTAATCAAGATTGGTAGCATCACCTCGTGCATTCGTTTTTGATTTGACCCCACGAAAGTTATTCTGGAAGTTGGGTATAATTTGAAAATATCTCTTCACTTTATGGAACGCGTTTTGAGAATTTTAGCTCAATTTCAAGTCATTACAGTTTCAGTCAGTTGTAATAAACTTGTTTCCATCAAATTCGATGCATCCATTTTTATTTTATAGCGAAAAATGATGTCTGTAACGGAAAGACGGAATTATGATATGGCTTCATTGGTTTTCTTATTTGAGAAAAATTGCTCATCTGAAAGAAATTTATGTTGTTATCAACTAAAATTAAATTAAAATTAGGAAAAGTTTAGTTTCAAAAAGGAATTAAAAATATTTCTAGATCATCCAAGGATAGAGCTTATTTTTTGAGTAAGTCATGAAATCCAACTGTTCATTAAAAAAATATTCGAATAGAAAAATAAATAAATAAGTTTACATAATAATAAATATTATTAGTAATAATAAAAATAAATAAATATTTATGAATAAATTATTTTTTTGCGAATTGAAATCAACAAACAATATATCACATAGCTCCTGCTTTTTACATATTGCTTTTATTTAAAAAAAATTGTCAAAGCAATTATGTATGTATAAAAGTCTTAAGTTCATTAAAATTTTTGCTACAAAAATCTATGATATAATTCTGCAATAAATAAATAAATTTATTTTAGTTAATAAATTTTCTTATTTTGACTTAAAGTTTTTTTACAATTATTTTTTTATTTATAAATTTGAGTATTAGATTTTTTTTAAAAAAAATATTAATTGATAAAGTAGTACACTTTTAATGTTCAGAGTAAAAAAAAATAATAAATAAATAAATAAATAAATAAAAATATTGCATTTTGTTTTTACCGCAATGCATGTTTGAGAAAGTATACTTTTGTGATTTTCTTTCTTCAAAAGATTTAGATTTTTGTACAGAATTAAAGAGATCATGAATATAATTTAGACATAAATTTAAAAACAGATATGATACAACAGGCACATATATCATAAAAAAAGTTTCCAGCTATATTTTGATAAACTCACTTCAAATATTAATCAACAGTTCTCGAGGAGAAAAACTTTAAATATTAAAGTACTTAGTCAAAGTTGGATTTAAATCTATTAGAATATTTGTTAAAGATTTCAATAAATAAATTAGGTAGTTATATATATAAAACATCCAAAAAACTCTCACTCACTTGATGATCTTTATTATGAATTATAAAGGAAAGCTTCTCAAATAATGTGAAAAGCAATTAATGGACGAAAAAACATAATGTAATATTGAAAGAAAAATATTTGCGGAAAAAATTAATAACTCATAATTTACATTATTAAATTTGTTATAACATTAAAAAAATGTTAATTTTTCTGAATTGTTACTCAAAACAATAGCCTACAACTATTGGCAGAGTTTGCAACAGTTAGTTTCTGTGCAAATTTGCCAACACTTTGTTTTTGCCAAATGATTTTTAAGAGAACACATTAAATAGTTAATAATCTATATTCTAGCTATTTATTGGTTGCTATTTTATTTATTATTTTTTTCATCAATATCTAGCAAAGAAATGATTTTTACAAACTTCTCAACTAGCAAACAAATGTCCAATTAATTAAAAATGAAATTTCTATTTTCCAATTGAAAACTTTCTCCGTATTCAAATTTATAAAAAGAGGAAAAAAAATAATTGATATAAATTAAGTCCATAATGCAACGTAAAAGAGATATATAGTATAATACAGCGTTTACGTTCTCCGAATTTATAATCTTCCAAATATAGATTTCAAACGATCGAGAAATGAAAATATTTTGAATTTCACCACTAGTTGCAAGGTTTCAGAACTGGTATGCATCAACAAATAACAGTAGGAAAGCATTAGTTAGACTAAAGAAAAATGTTCATTTCCACAGGACAAAGATATATTGCGAGAGATCCCTTTCAATCAAAACTACATAAAACTGTCAGTTCTTCAATAATATCTATATCAAAATGAAAACACTCTTAGACTTGCCCCATTATAAGTAGTTTATATATTTATCATAGATTTTGTCTTATTTTTGTGTGTTTTTTCAAAGAATGTGAATAATATGCACAATTTTTTGAGAAAAAAATAAAATTTAAATTGTTTAGGTAAAAAGATCAATGTTAGTTTTAATAGGAAAAAAAATTGACAAGAGTGTTCTATGAAATGAGGAGAA
Source organism: Latrodectus geometricus (assembly GCA_026290005.1). Taxonomy (NCBI): domain Eukaryota; kingdom Metazoa; phylum Arthropoda; class Arachnida; order Araneae; family Theridiidae; genus Latrodectus; species Latrodectus geometricus. The sequence goes on from JAPDSC010001058.1 coordinate 14,337, forward strand.
TCCTTGGCGTGAATCAGAAAAAGAAATGCGCATTTTTACATTTGACTAGACAGTAGTTATATATTTCATATTGGTTTAATAACGGTTTAGACTTAATGAAATGACTAATTTTCTCTTTGAAAAGTTGACAATATGCAATTGGTTTAAATGCCTTTAAAACCTATATATATATTTATTTTCTATTTGAAAACTATTGATTGTGTGACTGTGGCAATTACATTTATTAAAAGGATGAATCTTATATATATATATATATATATATATATATATATATATATATATATATATATATATATATAATTAAAGTTCTGATTTAAATTTTATTTAAACTTGCGTGTGAAGGTTAATTGGTAATGGGAACATTAAAAATGGTCAACAATTTTTAATTGCTGGATGCCTAGAAATTGCGTAACGAACAAATGATTTTCCTAAATATCCGAATTTTTTTAAGGGGTATAGGAAATAAACATAATATGTTATAAAACATCGCCTTAATAAAAAAAAAAATACTAGAGATTTAAAAGTAGAAAATTAAATATAAGTGTTAATTTTTTTCGAGCTTGGAATACAGTAATTTTCGTTTATTTTTTCACAATTTTATTTTTAACGTTTTAGTAATATACATAGTATTTATACATTGATGTTTTATTCATGTAAATACTTGAATTTGCTTAACTTGTTTACTTTTAAAAACATTGCAATATAATCTACACAAGAAAATAACCAAGCTTTTTTTCATTTCTAGCTGTATTAATTAAAATTATTGTAAATATAATTTAAAAACCAGAATATATAATTAATCAATTTATAAAGAGATGTAAATTTAACATAATAAAGTTTAAATGAGAATATAATAATAAGTTTAAAAATTATAGTATTAAATTATATAAATCTTCTTTCATATTCAAAAAGTTTTATAGTTCATTTAATAAAATATTTTATGGTTAGAAAGTCTTAAACTATTTTCTCTAATAATCCATCATTCAAATTAATATTTTAAAATGTAAATTATAAAATGCTCAAATTTCCATTAATTATACTTAAATATGATTTTAACTACAGTAATTTCAGGATTTTTTTTAATATAAATAATTTAAACATAAAACTCTTTTTATAAACAAGCTATGGAAATAGATTGAAGAATTTTATACAAAAATCAAACGAAGAAAAAATGTTATTCCATTTTAAATCTTATAATTTAATTTTGTGACTTTGGACTATTTAAAAATATTAATGATTTTTAAGTAAACCTTTTTTACTAAGATAAATCCTTTTTCTCCCATTTTGTAGATATTATCCTTATCTTTACTAAAAATAAAAGGCTGATTTACACATGCCCTTAATATACATATATATATCAAATTGGAACTGTTAAAATTATTAAAATGTTACATATTTTTAAAAATAAACTAATTTGAAGTTATAAACTACTAATTACTATGTGCATTATTAATTAATATTAATTGATATGAGAAAAAAATGATAATTTACCTGACCTTATTTTAATTTAACATCAATTCACTTGTTTCAATTAGAAGTAAATCAAAGAAAGTACATTGGAAATTTATTAAATATAAAATCCTAATTTCCCTTAGCAATAGTATTTTCGACTTTAAATGTTTCTTAACATCTCAAAATTTATTAAAAAATATTTTTAAATTAATATGAATTCAGATATGCAATTATAAATTTAATTATTTGAAGAATAACAAATTTACCAATATTTTGAAGATTTAAAAGTACATTCTACTCCATTTTTGAAATGGAATTCAGTCAGAATTTATTTTCCAGGGCAGTAAAAGATTTGAATTCAGTTTTTTAGGCAAAAATTAAATTTATATAAAGTAAAATTTAATAGTGTATAAACTACATCCATAGTATGTTCGCGATCATAGATTTTATAAATCAATCTGCATTGGATAGATATTTTTGTAGTTATGTAGCGTTAATTTACATAATTGGTATATTACAACACATTACTTTTTTATCAGTATTATAACAGTAGTCAAACTATTGCTGCGTATATTATAGTTATGAAATAAAATTAAGATATACTAAAGCCCTTTAAATTGTTCATAACTATTATTTTTATTTTTAATAACATAATTTATCTCTGAATTAACGAAAAAGGCATTATTAAGAAATTTATTGCAATTACAAATAAGATTAATCACTATTAAACTCATGAAATCATAATTGAAATATTTTTCCAAAAGAGCATGCTATTATACGTTTGCTGTTACTTAATATTTCATTAATGTATGCATGAGGTCCTTATTCGAAAATGTTTATTCCGACTGTTGCTCGTTGATGAAACAAAATAACTGGACAATAAATGCCACAAATATTCTATACATCAAAAGCAGGATCATTGCTTATGATAATGCAACGATAATCATTTATTTCATAGCAGACAAATTTTGACCTCGCCAGAACCAATCACGCTGTTTGGAAAATACATGACTTTAATATTCTCCCATTCACCAAACATGCTTGGACTTATTTATGCATGGACTTTTATAACTGGAACACCACTGTTCTCTCATGGCCCTATTGGTCCATAAAAGCGAAAAGCAAATCTTTATTTTTTTATTTTTCCTTTTTTGACGTTGGGGAAAACACGTCTATTATTTCTTGAATATTTTATGTATCCCCATACGGTAAGCAGTAGTTTTGTAAGCGCCGTTTTCCCATCGTTGACTTCTAGAATAATTATGCGGCACACTGGTTCGTGATTTGAGGCGTATATTTACGTCGACAAGCCGAATTATCTCGAAAAACATTGATGATCGGTGTTTATTTTCCATGGTTACCGAGTGTTTGGTCCAAAGCGGTCCTGTGTTTGGCAGAGTCTTTCGCAGACATGTATTTAACTCAAACAAATTCACAATGTTAAACGCGGGGAATATTAGTAATATTTTGTATTCTCCGGCCTTAAATAATAAAATAGTTTATCTTTTCGAAAATATCATTTATTATACTGTCAGATATAATGAGTTATGTGGCTCAAAAGATCTGATTTTCTTGGGATTTCTTTCTTATTTGTAACTAGACTTTTCATAGTTCTAATATTTATAATACACTATTAATCATTATAAACATGAAGTTATGTATTCTATAAGAAAATTTTATTGAAGAAATGATACCGAGTCGAATGTGAAATCACAAAAAACAGTTATTAGTTTGAAGATCAAAATGGAAAAAAATTATGTATGTGAGAGGCCCACAATTTTAAAATACTTAATTGATTAGACATTTTTTTATTTAAAATTCTTTTTCTACGAGAACATATGTAATACTACACATAATATGACATGTGTAATAATAGAAAAGCTCATTTTTAAATAAAATTTAAAATCTATACTATTTAAAATAATCTTTATTGTATAATCAAATAGTTTAGAACTTCAAAGATTCTTTTAAATACTAAGAAAAATTTTCAAAATATTATTGCTTAAATTAATTATTCATTTATTTGACAGATTTATTTTCACTTATAATTCAATATTTAAGCTGTGTTTACTTACTTTAACTCCTAATATAAAAATAAGTTTAAAAAAGAAAAAAAAATTGAATAACAGGAAATGGATAATAAGCTTTTGCATTTTGCATTCATATCTGTGTTTGAAGGTTTCTTGGATTCCTCTTTTTTACATATTAATATGACCCACTATCTTTAAAATGACTTCCCGCAATATGTATATCATAACTCAAAGAAGTGGTTAAGATTTTAACAAATGAAAGGATCAATACATAATTATTTTCTAAACTATCTTTTTTACAGAGTAAATGTATAGGAAAATTTAGCATCACAGGAGCAATGTGTAATAACCAAATTTTTGAAGTAAAATGAATGTAATACATTATATTACATTCTAAACGAAAAATTATCGTTACATATGAAAATTTGTTGTACTTCTTCGAAAATAACATTCTGTTTTTTCTTTAGTATTTATAGTTTGATTTTTAGTCAAAAATCCTTGAATTTGTGTAAATTTTTAAAAAAAATATGTCAGCTGTATTAAAATAATGATCCTAACTATAAATAAGTACTTTTGTTCTTAAGGCTAAACATAAAATTAAATGTTTTTTGTTCATGTAATTATATCTTTCTTATTTCTTTTAAACACCATTGCATATTTCTTAATGTGTCAATTAAAGCAAGAAAAAATAATGAGGTAATAGAGATAAATTTTAAAACGTCTTAGAATCATATTGTTTAATTACAAACTTATGAGGAGCTCTAGAAAATTTTTGAGGTTCGCCCCAATGAGAAATGGTAGAAAGAATCAACGGAAAATTGAACTTGCAGGACGAAGAAAAGAGTTGACACGTATTGACACTCCGTACATTATTGTGCAGATTTTAAAGTGGAATTTAAAAGAAATTAAAGCAAGAAGGAAGTGTTCAGTTTCTACAATAAGTATTTGGAAAGGAAGCTCCCTCCCATGCTACTAAATTCAAAGGATTTATGGAATTTCAAAGAAATTGCAATACCCTTCGCATGAAAATACACAGAAAGCTGGACCGGATATAGTAAAATTATTACAATTACCAAATATTGCATTCTGTAATGAATATGATAGTTGTTTGTTTTGTTATTGTGTCATTTTCACTATCGGAAACACTGAGATCAAATACTGGCTTAATCGAATATCCATTGCGTTCACTAAAGACGGCTGGGGTGCGTTAAATAGGCCATGGTTGTAATGTCTTCCAAGTGAAATAATAGTTCTAAAGTCAAGTCAAATATTGAAAGTCTTGCTCGGTTCATGCATCTAAATTACGAAGACGCGCACACGACTGCAGCCACCTAATTTGTAGTGCCTAATTCTGGACTAGGTATGGGAAAGTATGCTAGCTCTAAGAAATAAAAAAATATTTTCAATATTCATAAGCATCAGTTTAAAATATTACTTCAGAAAAGTTATTATTGGACTTTACTACATTCCAATCTACTCTTAAGTATCATGTCAAGAGTAATATTTCTGAATTTCATGACCGAATAATGGGTAACCTACAGCAGAAAGCCATCGTGAATTATTTAAACATCCATAGTACATTATTTTCTAAAAAGAATTTTTTCTAGACTTTGATTTGTATTAATACATTACAATGGAGGAAATCCGGAAAACATTGAAGCACATATAGATCACTCATACGTTTCACATACAGACATTTGTTTCTGAGCGAATTAAATCCTTGGTGTGAGGCGTGTGATGAACCATATACAGTACATCATATTTTAATTTCATGTCATGATTTTAGCAACCAACGTTTCACTTTTTTTAATACTAATTTCTTAACATTATTTGATTTGTTGGGGGGAACCACCCCACAGAAATTTATTTGCCTTTTTATACGTTTTTTATATTAGTTTTTAAAAAACCTATAACAACGTATAAAAAACCTATAAAATAGGTTTTTTAAATTTTATTTAATTTA